>VXBC01007349.1:433320-457117 GCA_013399945.1 Ploceus nigricollis
TTTTTTTAAATTTTATTTTATGGAGAGGAGCAGGCCCTCAAAGTGCCTAAATGCAGAGGAATGGTGCCTGCCAGTGTGTGTGCGAGTGTATCCACTTGCCTCTCCATACATTTAGAAATCATAATGGGAAATATATCCTGAAGTGGAAACACCAGAGGACTTATTTGTGACCCTGCAGTGATGCAACTCACTCAGTGTCACGGAGATGGCGCTGACTTATACCAGAGTGGGGTCAGAGAGCAGAGCCCCTCAGCACCCAGAGCAGCAGGGATGGTAAAAAATCAGCCTGAGGCTTTTCTCCTTTGCTGCTTTGCTTTTTCAGGTCTCTCCACAGATGACTTCTGCCTCTTCTTCCAGCAGGACATGGATGTGGCAGTGGGAAGGGTGAGCGGCTCTGTGGAGGGCCTGTGCTGGCAGAAAACACATCTAATGCAACACAAATCAGGATGGATCCCTTCCCACAATGTCCTTTCTCTCATGAAACCTGACAGAAAACCACAACAGAGGCAGCTGGGTTTGCTGCTAATCTCTTGCCTTTCACCTGGGTTTGTGTTTCCTCTGTCCTAATGTCTCCTCTCAGTTTTTGCTGTGTCCATCCTTCCTTTTTTTGCTGAGCCTCTACCATCAGGCAGAAGAGGGGATCTCATTTAGGGGACAACCATCAACAGAATATAAATTTGGCAGCATGTCACGAGCATACTTCAGTATGCTGTGTAATTTATAAGGCAATGCATCCAGTTTTAAGGCCAGCCCTGAGTCCCAGTATATCAAAAAGCAGAAGAATAGATTGCTGCTGCCACTTATAATAATGTGTCCAGAAATACATTGTGTGAGGGGCCTTGTATCTATCAATGAAAGTGTTTTAATTCTCCTTTTAGTGGCTATGTGCCGTGTATTTAGTAGAAGTTATGGCTAGGATGACTTCATTGATAAAGCTCTATTTCATGTAGCACAAAGGGAGAACAAAAGATGTAATAATCTCTGGTGTATGATGTGGATTCCCATTGTGTGGCATTGACTTCAGGGGACTGAAATTTCTCTAATTAGGGTTTTTTTCTCTGTCCTGAGTTCCTGGAAAAATCAGAGTTCAAAACTCAAGAATACAGACTGACATGGGTTGAACATGTTTGATAAAATTGAAGGGATGGAGGAGTTCTGGAGACAGCTTTAAAATGCACCCATTGCTTTCACTGATATTTTATAGGGGAGATTCTTCACTCTGGGCAGAGCAAAGAGGGAGGTGGACAGGGATTTTCTCTCTAGCCACAGGGAGGGGAAGGAAGGTGACCTGTGCATTTCCACTCCTTTCCTGTTCTAGTCTGATGGCAAATACTGAAGGGCAGGGAATGAGATTAAACTGCATGGTATAAAAAAACTTGGCTTTGTTAATTAATTAATTAATTGTTTATCTATTCATTGTTCATCTAGTTATTTATTTGATATTCTGAACTGAGGAATTACAGCTACAGCTGAGGACTGTATTACTTGATGGACCTGATCTTGAAGCCAGGCATAATTTGATTTGGGTATTCATAACCTGAGTGGAGAAAAAACAGTTTAAAACAAGAAAAAGCATACATTGTGGAGACTCACAAAAACCCCTAAAAATGTGATCTGATTTATGACTGAAATCATAAGGAAAGGCAGAAGACGACTCCTCCCTCTCTGTGCCTCACTGCCTGCAGAGGAATGTGATATTAGTGCAGAAGCCAACACAGACATGACAATTGCCACAATGCAGCAGAGATTAAACACCAAATCAGTGCTGGGGGGCATCTGAGCCATCTCATTCACTGCAAAGCAGGTGGCAGAAACCTGCCATCTCCAGAAGCCAGGGGAAGGGTTTTCAGGGCAGGGACTAAACATGGTATCAGACCTGGGACCTGCATGCCAGGCTGGAGAACCAGTGTCAAGGTCAGCTCAAAGCTGCTGTACTGGTGGGCTACTGGTGGAGTTTGGGCCCTGGCACCAAACTGCATGGAAACCAGAAAAATCTCCAGATATTCTGGGAGTTATTGTCTAGGGGCTTTACCCTGAACTTGTCCTGCTTACTCAGACAATGCCAGTGAAGATTTTCCATAAGGAAGGGTTTGATGTACTCCAGGATCCTTTCAGGCTCCTCAGGACCAGCACACAGATGCAACCCCTGAAGCGCAGCTGTGAGGACAGGTCACCTGTGGTGTGTTCACCTTCCTTTCCAGCAGCTCTTAGGGACTTCTGGGAAGCCAGGGCTCTGTCTCCAGGGGGAGAACAAGTCAGATACAGAGCCTGTGGGTATTGCCTTCCTTGCTTTCAGCAGGACGTTGCTGTGTTTTCCATATGACATTGCTGCAGAGGCAGGCAGTGCAGGGCCAGTGAGGGATGGAGAAGTAGCTGGTAGACAATGATTCCTTTGGGACTGTACTGTCTAGAAGATGGAAGAGGGCCAGGGAAGATCAAAGGCACAGTGTCTGCTAAAACCTAGTGATTACAGCTGTGTGCATGTATGGTGTGGGGGGTATTCTGTTTTCTCTTTTGATTTCATTATAAATCTGTTAGGAAATATCATTTCAGTTCAATTTCAAAGCAGATTTTTTTTTTGGTGTGAATTAAAAAAATGTTTCAGATTCTTTTTTTTTTTCCTCAGAAATAAACATGTGCATGTATGTAGTTGCAGCTTCACAGGCTGTCATCGCGGCATTGTAAAGGTAAGCTCAGTTTCTTGTGCAGTTACATTATAAAATTGTGTGTAAAACTGAAATGGTTCACTGAAAAGGAAACCATAAAATTGTATAAAGATTCATGATCCCTTACTGGTCTTATTTTAACAAGAAACTATAAAAGGAAACATTTTTTTTCCATGCTAAAAGTAAAGGTCACTCAGTAGCTTTCAGTTTTCTTTCCTTCTTTCCCCCTTCTTGGCATTCGTGTTGGTTTCTGAAAATATTTCATTCTTTTTTTCTTTCATTTCTCCCCTTTCAAGCTCACCATCTTTCACTCTAACAGCTTCTTTCTTCTCTATCCTTATTTCCCAGCAAACCAATATCCTTAGGGGTTCTCCTGCCTTTTATTACAAAGAGTTCATCTCATCCAGCCCTGTGAACTGCAGGGCAGATAAGGAACTATTTTCAGCACTCTAATGTTCTAGAGGTAGTCTGCAAACCACTTCAAAAAGACTCATTCTTTAGTAATTCCTGAACTTTCTTTTCCACAGAGCCTCTGTAGCACCTCAGAACAATGGTAGAGAACCAGTGGTCATTCGTAAAAAGTGGCAAGGAAACATTAAAAATTGTGTGCCAGACTCCAAACACAGGAGTTACTGACATTTTGCTCCTGTGTGGAGACACAGGGTCAGGCAATTCTTATTTTTAAGAAGTCAGATACTCTGATTATTGAATGTTTAGAGACTTTATGGACTAGAACTGTACTTTCTCTTGTCCCTGGGGTCTCTCCTGGGTCTGAACACTCCAGGAGTATGGCATGAAGTGTTCACATTCAAAGTGTGCCTTCTGCTCCCTGGCCAAATTCTATTCAGTCAGGTCCTGGATTTACCATATAATTTTGCCTTTTAATGTACCAAATTTCTGATGAATGTAGGTCATGGCACCTGCAGGGCCCTTCCATGGACTTTATTGCACAGGTCTGTCCAAAGCCCTGTATATTTTCAAGATGTTCTGTGCCATTCTGTAGCACAGAAGTTCTAATGGGCCTTTCACCACTAAGATTTTTACTTTTCCATGGCCTTAAGAAGTCAGTGAACTACTGACTAATTAGGCATTACAAAAATCTTGAAACTACCAGTAGCACAAGATTTTTGTTTCCTTCCTCTCTTAAGTTATACTCACTTTTAACTGACTGTCTATTTGTCTTTCTATTTATTGTTCCTAAATAACCTCTAGAAATAAAACAATCTTCCTTATATTTACCAGTCTGGTGAATTTTTTCCCCGTTTATTTTTTTTTGGCAAGAAATCTTTAATTTAAGGCAACACAATATTGACTTTTTTAATTTTCCTTCCCTGCTCTAGTAACTCTAGTTGAGTTTTAATGGCAGCAAATTCAGAAATCAGTCTTGTGGCAGCTTCATAGATTTTACTCAGTAATTTATGTTGTGCATTGTAAAGCTGCAGACCACTGAGCTCCTGCAGGTGCATGTTCTTTTTTTCTTTCTCTATTTGGAATTGAAAAGCTCTTCCTTATTTTTAGTTAATTTTTGTTAATTTTATTCAAGCTCCCTCTAGTTAATATTCTCAGCATCTCTTTCTGTTTGAAAGTACCCAAGAGTAAAAAAAATCTTCTATTTATTCCACTGTTTGCTTTTCTTGAATCACTTACTTCTGTAAGAGAAATGTTTGGCTGGTAATATAGCAAAAAGGAAAGTCTTTTTCCCCACTGAAAGGACTGTAACAAATTTCAGGGTTATTTTAAAATTAGATATTTCAACCATCTCTAGAAAACCTTGAAATAGCATAATTTTTTCCCTTTAACTTGCTTAAATGTTATGTTTAAAAATGTGACATGAGATAGAAATGAAATTCTAGCAGAATTCTATCTAGGGCAAAGTAGCAGCTGATAATTCTGAATTTCCAGGCAGATTTTCTCCAGAGTGCTTGCAGAGCAGCTGTTGGATGTTCTTCAGTGGGAGCTATGTGTCACCAGTGTGAGACTGGGACATTTTAAAATGTGTTTTATCTGTGGAAGGTGATCTGCAGGGTTTGGCAGGGCACGGAGCACTCCCCTGGCACTGCCCAGCCCATTCCCCTTCTCCCTGACACACTCCCAGAGGATGCTTTGGAAGGAGGAACCTTGGCACTGGCAGGGTTCTGGGGTTGCCCTTTTGAGTACCAAAGGGGAATGTCACAGCTGGTACACCTTGGGGATGTCAATATTTTGGGCCTGGCTTCTGCTCTGAAGAGAAAATTGCATTTGCTCCCAGAGCTCATGAGGTTCAGGGTGACTGTGTGCACACTGAAGGGACACTCCATTGAATTATTACTCTTGATTAATAGAACTATTATAAAAGAAGAGGTATCTCAGTGCAATCATCCCATTATTTGTTTGATAGGAGAGCCTGTTCTATGCACAAAACTCAAAATAATGTAGAGGTTAAATCTGAATCTAAGGCTAAGTTTGCAGGAAAGTTTGAGCATGTGCATGGCAATGGATGAGGTTTCTCCAGGTGGGGAGTGTGGGGTGCTCCAAGAGGAGGGCCAGGCTCACAGACTCTTTTCATGCTGCTTTTTCTGCTCCTCCTGCACTGGATGGGGCATTGATGTGATCTGTTGCATGTAAGCCACTCCTCAAAGGCTCCAATCTTAGGTTCAAGACTAGTTAAACATTTGCAAAAAGTTATGAAAGACTGGACTTACTGTAACATAGCTTAGTGCAGAGTACTAAATACAGTGCTTTTTATAGATCACACCTTTATAATTCTTCCAAAGAGGCCCAGAGATCTAAGATGTGAGCAATAGCAACACAAGGAGTATGCTCCTCAGTACTCGGATGGAGTAAATCCAGGAGAGCTGCAGCTCCAAACACTTGAGGAAATTGGGCAGGTATGCTGAAGCAGAAAGCACTGACAATTTTGGCAACTCCTAAAATGCCACTGAGTGCAGCAGAAGAGAGGAGAGCAGCTTTCTTTCCAGCCAGCATGTCTTCTGTCTCTTTCTTTCTCACAGCTGCCTTTGTCTACTGTCTATGCAAATACCTACACTACATGCCTCAAGAGTTCTCTGCCCTTTTGTGTTTTTCCCAGATATCTCATTATTCCAGGGAGCTGGTGGAAGTGTTTGTGTCTGTTTGTGTGCACAGTGAACAATGCCATGGACTATTCACTGGAGTGATAAATTGTGCTCACTCCCATGTCAGGTACCTCTCATTGACTTCAGTTCCTTTCCTATTGGATGTGTCTTAGATTAACCAGGCATTAGGCATTAATCAAGGAGGTATCTACAAATAAATTTTTCATCATAATGAGCTGTGCAGCTGAATTAATAGTATTTGCACTCTCATTATTTGTCATGATGTATGGGTGTGGTAGCAGTGCAGTGCACCCAGCTTGGCTGTTGGTGTTGCTGTGATCTCAACATATAACTCAGCAACAAACAAAATGCTCATGTAGTTATAGGTCAGGACATTTTTTTTCTGCCTGCAGAGTGTATTTCAAATGTTTTAGACACTGCATTAGAGTTTTCTCATAGTAGAGAAATATTTTTTAGGTAATTTCCTGTCTAGAATTGATACTAAAGTGGTAGGTCAAGGCACCAATAGAACAAAAATAGGGTTTTGAAGCTTGTTATGATATAGATCTTGCAAAACATCTCTTAGCAATAAGTGCAGGTGTTGCATTACACACACGCAGATTTAAAATTTCACTGAATTATGACTCTGCAAATTCTAATTGTAACTAGGAATAAAAAAAACCCTTCTTGTTGCAATTTAGTTTTAAAACTTAGAGTAGCTTTTGAGAGTAACTGGTTCAAGACATTTTAATTTGTATTTTTTCTGCCTAGGAACAGGTAAGAGAACTGATGTTCTTCCTAAGATGACAACTAATGTCTTTTGCAAAAGAATGTAATTTTCCTTATGACTGACTAAATTCTGGAAAAGAAGGATTTGGGTAAATAACTGGTGAATACAGCCCAATAAATAGTTTTGCTGTGGGTAGAAGCATTTTATGTATGTTTAAAATTAATTTTAGTAATATGCACTCTACCATTGAAAACAAAATTACTGCAAAAATTAACCTGGGTATTTAGATCTGTTTGCTCTCAGTGTGTTGTCATAGATGTACTAGAAATTTTTATTATTTTTCATACTATTTTCATTGAAGCCTCATAGGTAGTAAAAGGTAACCTCTGAAAAGGGATTTGCATTGAATCCTAGAATGGTTTGGATTGGAAGGGACCTTTAAAGTTAATCTAGTTCCAAACCCTCTGCAATGAGCAAGGACACCTTCCACTAGACTGGGCTGCTCAAAAAAATCCTGGACTGGAGTGTGTCTGGCAAAGTTTATTCTGCCAGCATGGAGAGTGGAGACATTTGGAAAAGTGAATCCTAATTTCAGAGATGCAGCCTGTTCCAGTTACCCCCTAAATAATGAATAATAAATGACAGCATATGACAAAACTGTCCTGTTTGCAAAACCAAAGGAAAGACAATAACAAAACCACCAAAGCAAAGCCCAAGCAACCATGGAGAGCTCTCCCATGTGCAGGAAGTGGGAGGAAAAGGTACAGTTGCAGAACAGATTAACTGCAACCACTTTTCCCCAGTCTTTGTGTTGCATTATTGGATGCAAGGCAAAAACTGTGTCCCTCTGTTCCTGTGGAGTTGTGTGGCCTCATGACCCATTTCAGAGTTTGAACATTTGCAGCAGCCTGACAACACCAACCATCTCCATCCCCCTCAGAAACTGCATTTATCCCAGCACAGACATCACAGGATGTCTTTGTGGACATAAAGAAGAGCAATGTGATTGAGGAGAGCTCGTCCCAGGGCACATTTATGGCAGGATTTCAGTCCCATCATGGCAGTGAAAGATCACTCAGCTGTTGCAGATGAGGCAGGAATTCCTAGCGTGAGGCGCGGCCATTTGAGGTGTTCTGTGAAAAACATCCAGGCTCTGGATGCATTCAGCAGAAACTGATGCTGACCTGTGGCACAGGAGGAGATTATTTTGCATTTCTAATTAGTTCCTGCATATCCTGAAGCAGCTGGGCTTCCCAAAGCAAGGTATAGGCTTTGCAGGATATCACCAAGTTGAAGTTCTCTCTATGGATATGTAAAGATTAAATGCACAGAAAAGTGCTGTGTGATCAGGTTAGCTCAGCAAACACAGCTAGATACTTTGGGATGTAAATTAATCTCAACTTTCAGAGCGAATTATATGGCCCCTTAAAATTCACTGAATTAATTATCTGACAAATCTTTAAACACACAGAATGTACTATGCAGATCAGAGATCCCTGTTACAGCTCCAAGTGGGAATGCAATATCTGTGATTCTTCTGCAGTCATTCTCTGAGACTCACAGCTGGTAATTTTTTTTTGGTAGCACTTGGCAATTGATGGCACTGGTGATGTTGAAGCCTCACTGCTCAAGGTGTGTTTTTATTCTCTGTGTGCTTGGGCTCTTTTCCTGGTGTGCTGCAGTTCCCACGCTCTCCTGCAGCAGAATTGCCCAAATTTGCCCTGCTAGATCTGCTTGATGTGGAATGTGGAGCTCTGGAGCAGCAGGTATGTTCCTGGAATTCTGCTTGCAGCAGTAAAAGCTACAGTTCAGCAGGAGGAATAATAGTCACAATTGTCACTGAAGTGTTTTGACACTTGTTCCTAAAGCTCCTTCAGAACGTACACAGAGTGGATCATTTATTTTAATGAAATTCTGTCTAACACAGGCTATTACTTACTCTCCCTTCTCTGATTTCTGTGAAGTGCCAGCTCAGAGGATGCTCTTAATGATGAGCCTGAAGAGGCTTCCTGGGATTTGCAGCTATGAGCTTCTCCCAGCACGTTTGTGTTTTGAGAGAGAGATATTACTGAAGTGGCAGAAATTCAGAGTGTGGAAGTTCACCAGCAGAGTGAAGCTCTCCCAAGGACATCCTTGTATTTTAGGGTGGTTTTTTTTCAGGGAAAAACTGAAAAAGAAAAGTTTGTCTAACATGTACATCAAGTATGGGTGGGAGAAAGAATGTGGAGAAGTAATTCTGCATCCTTTGAATCCCCTTGGCTTTGGGACTGAGCACTGCCTGTATCTCTGTGTTCAGCTCTGAGCTGCAGTGTGTGAGCAAGCCTAAGTATGATAAATGCCTTTATGGCTCAATCACCACAGCAGCCTGCAGACTTTTATCCACACAAGAACTCCTGACCTAACAAAAGCAGTGTGCTGTGGTCATTCACACCAAGCAATCCCTCTGTCCATGGATAATAAATATTTGGCTACGCTGGAAAAATCCCGAGTGCAAAAAGCGTGTCCTCCCTCTTTTGCCGGGGCGTCTGGTCTCTGAAAAAAATGTCACCTTGCTGAACAGCATTTAAATCAAAGTGAAGTTTAGATTCCAGCTCTGATTCAGATATTTATAAACCTGTCATCTGCATTTCTGTGGAAGGAATGGGTTGACTAATAGGCAAATTGCTCCAGGAAATGCAGAGGAAGACCATTTGGAGGTCAGATAATGTTTAATCAGGAAACTTTTCTTTGATGTTCCTATTAATTCCTATTAATTTTATCTTTTCCCTGATTCATAAATAATATCCATCTGGAGAAACTTAGACACATTTAGTTATGTTTTATTAAGCAGGAAGTAATCCACTGGTCACACATTTTTAGGAAACTACACTTGGCTTTATCTTTTCTTTCTGTGGAGAGTAGAATATACACATGGCAAAATCCCCTCCCAGCAATGTCTCTGCTACAACCACAGATTTTTCTTGTATTTCTCTCTTGTTGGATCACCTGAGAGTAAACCCAAGCACCAACAAAATTTTCTGTTTACCCTGGATGTCTTGAAATACCACGGCTCTCAGGAATTACTTTGTTGTTTTATTTAAAGGGTATGTACTACAATTGATTCCAGGGCATCATGACATTTACAAAAGTGCTTTTTGCAAGAAGGCTACTAATCTAGGTGAGGAAAGAAAGCATCCAGAATTACAGGTGATTCTTGCTGTTCTGCAGGAAATCTGGGTGTGCCAAAGGGGGGAGATGTGGAAGGCACAGGGGAGAGGCAGAGCAGACAGCCAAAGGTGGCTGCACAGCCAAGCTCATGACATCCCCTCTGGGACAGATGGACACACAGGTCCCAGAGGTGACCCAATGCCACCCATCCAAGGGGGTGGCTTAGGTCAAAGCTGTTTCTCACCTCTGTTCCCCCCACGATATCCTGCCTGCCACATGCACAGTGGGAGGGCTCTGGGCACCCTCCAGAGTGTTGCTTTGTGTGGGCAATGGCATGGGGTGATTGAGTTATTTTGCCACATGCTATGGGATGTCATTGTCACGGGGAACCAACATTTTTCTTCCCTCACCAGAGTTCCTGTGGGAAATGATGCTGTAATGTTTCATCATAGCTGAATTTATAAATTATTCTGGCCTCTGTAGTTGTTCACTGAGTACTTTGCTAAGATATTCAAACCTAAAAACGTAGGAAATAAATGAAGAGAAGCTGTGATAATTCTCAAAATAAATCTGAATTAAATCTGAATAGGGGTTTTGTGCTTTGGTCTGACATCTTATGCACGGCGTTCTCCTCTTTCTGCTTGGTAGCAGAGGGAAAAGAGAAGAGAGCTTCTTAGCTTTTACATAAATGCCACTCAGCAATCCATAGCCTGAGGCTGAACTGAGCTACTTTTGAAACAAGAATGATCCACTGGATCAAATAATCTGAAGTTTTCTCTTTTTTTTGTCTTTCCAGTTTAACTATTGCAAATGAAAGGTAAATTTCAGATATGTTTCTAAAGTCTTTTGCCATCCCCAGGCACACTTTTTTCTTTGTACAATTACAAATTCTATTGCAATTTCAAACCAGTAGACCTTTAAAAATTCCTATATTGTAAAAATTCTGTGCAAGTGATATTGGGATACTGACATGTGATTTTTAAAAATAACTTTCACAGTGTGTAGATCAGGACCTGTACAATCCTCCCCTGCTGAAGACTTGTAAAAGTACCTGCCCTTTTTTAGATTTCTTTGTTAAAGCAGCAAGATTTATCTACATTGAATTTGTGATCCTCTTCTTCCTTCTGCCCTCCTCTACCGAAAATCTACAACATCTCTGACCAGTTTTTGGTCTGATATTACAAGAGGTTTGTCCAGGATATTATGTTTATTTCTGGGAGAAATAGCTGAACAAAAGGAGAGATCCTATTAATGTCCCAGCAAGCAGCATGAGCTCAACCTTTACAAAGTCCACAATAACAAAGGAGTTCACAGTGAGAACTATAGGTATTGTAAAAACACAGAAAAGCATAATCATTTGGACAAATTGCAATTATGTTGGAACAGTACAAATTTAAATATAAGTGGTTTGTGGGGTTAGAGCCACTGTATGCTGTGAGTGCACACAGTGCTTTAAATTTACTGATGAATAGCAAACAGTGCTCTCTGGGAAAACTGCTCTGTAAAATTGAAATTTAAATGATGGGGGTTTTTTCACTGAAGCACATTTTTCCAATTTTTTTTTTTTTTTAGTGGGAGGTGGTTTGCCTGTATTCCCTTCCAGCTTTTCCAGATGATAATTCCCTGCTTCCACCTGGCTCTAGGAGTCATTAGTGGGTGACAGCTCTCTGAGGCATCCATAGAGCTCCTCTGCCCTGCCTGTTTGAACTGCCATGTTTCAGATGTGTTATCAAGACATTGCTATTGTGCAGATACAGATTAGTTCTTGAGACTGATTTTTCTGCTTCACCAGTTCTTTTGTAGCTGCCAGAACTAATTGCTTACATTACATTACCAGTCTGGGCCTCTATCACTCCCTGGATGATGCCATCCATTGGAATACAGCTGCATACTTAAATGCACTTTTTAACTATATTTTACTATTTCTGCCCATGTTTACAACTGACAGAATTGTCCCTGATTTTTTTTCTCTGACCCCCACTACGTGCCAGAAATTGTATAACAGCTGAACTGATTCACTTGCCTCTTCTATCTCCAGAATTCCCAGAGTTTTCTGATTTAATGGGAGTTTAACAAAGCTATGCATAAATTCTGTGTACAAATAATCTTTCTGAGACTGGGTAAAGTTGCTCAGAAGCAACATTCTAGGGACTGCTGATACTTAGAAAACTTAAAGCTTCAGGAAGGCAGAATGAATATCTGGAAATGCATCAAAGCCTATCCTTATTACATAATAAAAGGGTTTTTTTTATGTTGTCCAGCTGTATTACATCTTCATTCCAAGACATAAAAACCTCTATATCCACTAACTGTGCTGTGCTGTGACACCAACACTGGCTGTCAATATAAATTCCTGGATGATGCCTGCACATTCAAGTACTCGTGATAATTTTAGCTAAAAGTTTTCTTATAACTCAAGAGATATATTTTGTATAATACTTACCATTCCTTCCTAATATGCATTTAGAAGGAAAATTGTAGTTTTGCTGATCAGAAGTAAATGAACGTGTGTGTATATATGCATTTGACAAAAAACAATCCAAAATTTTAATATATCTTTTTAGATTTACAGTGTGAAGACATTAATTTTTATCTGTTCTTTATAACACTGTTGCTTAAATGTTGAAGATTAGCTGTTATTAATATTGTTAATAATAATAATAGTTATGATACAGTCTGACACCATGTGAATAAAACAAAGGTTTATAAATGGCATAAGAGTAAGATCGTGCTGTGTTTGGTGACTGGGGTTTTAAACCCTTCATGTTCAAACCAAAATAAAGAGGTGTAACTGATGGGAAGATTCTCTCAAGATTTGTAGCCACTCTTTGGATATTGTTCATTTTTGGAGGGATAACATTTTTCACCCCAAGCAGAACAATTTTTTTTTCCATGAAAATTGATACGGAATAGCTTTTAAATGTTAAATGTGACATTTCTTAATAAGCCCAGTTTTCATCATTGCAGGTTGTGTGGACATCAGCTGGCCTTTTCTTTTGAAGAGAGAACTTCACTGTTCTGCATGGTAACCAATACTTGTTAAACAACCTTAAAAAGCACTCAGGGTGATTTGTTCTAGCACTGACTTCCTTCAGACACATGATGCAGAACAATTTGTGACTGGGGACACACAGCTGAAGGCATTTCACTGCTTTATTTGCTCTGCCTCTGAATTATCAGACTTGTGAGCATGTATCTGTCAAGTGGAACTGAATTTGTACTTGAGTAAGGATTCTTTGAGTCCAAAGTGACAATTTTGGGTAACCCATTTTTGTTCTTGATATTTTCAGTTCCAAGGGCTTTCAACTTTCCTCATCACTCCTTCAGCTTCTTCTCACTTACCCTTTTCCTTATTTTGGTTTGTTAGTTGCTATTAAATGAAACCTGATGCTTTTCCTAAATAGTGTTACACTTCTCCAAGCTGAAAAACCTTTAGAGAGTCGTGAGGTGAGGCACATCCTAAACTTCTCAGGATGTTTTGCTGCCTGGTTCTACATCTCAGCTCGCAGGAGGAGCATTTCCAGACCTGCACAACTTCCAGAGTGGGATCTTGGCAACAGAGTCATAAAAGGGGAGATTGGAAGTTTTATCTCTGCTACAGAGAATATGGGACAAATGCAGAGGAGGAGAGGGGCTGAGCAGCAGGAAAGCTGCTGAAGTCATGAACCAAAATAAGCATCACAAGCAAGTTGTACTGTGATTTCCTGCAGACTGTATCTCCTCTCAGATCATTGCAGCTATTTCCTTGTGGGAGAGGGGCAGCAGAATTTATTCCAGTGGTTTCAGAATTAGATTTCTCAAAGGGAGAAAGGAGAGGGGAGGAACACAAACCACTGTGGCTGTATGAGATGCTGATTTAATTTACATTTGTGGTGATTGGATTGCAGTAATTTCCCTGGAGAGCAGCTTCTGAGATAATAATTTCCAAAGACAAGCTTAGCCATGGTGAGCTGAGGACTTCCTGAAACAGGATGGCCTACTGAGAAAAATGTCTTTTTAAACTCATGTGGGTTCAGCCAAATTTAATAGGAATTCAAAGGATAGGAAAGCACAGAGAGACTGTCTTGCAGGCACAGTAAGTTCATTTGTGGGAAAAATTCTGTGTTGGTAAAATTGTTTCCTATAAAATGATCTTTCAGGCAATTGCATTCAATATTCTTAAAAAAGATCTGTGGGGAGTTTGGGAGAGATTAATAAAGAGCCTGGTATTTTTTCAGTTCTCCATGCCAAGTATTCAAAAATCTGCACACCCATAAAATCCTTAGAGCACAAGAGTGGACAGGGTTTAGCTATAATCACGTGGTGTGATAGGAGAAAAATCTCAGGTTCTGACTGGTTTTGGTTTCTGTCCCACTTTTGTGCTAATGTTGTCACTTGTCTCCCTACAGAGAAGGAGTTTCAGTCCTCTTCTTTTCCTGGAAGGCTTCATTCCAGCCCACCACGGTCCACCTCAAGAGGTATGAGTCATTTTTTTTGAGTAAAAAGAGGGAAAGAGTGAAAACGATGAGTCTGATTACATGCAAGGATAAACAAAGAGTGAAGCAAAAACAAAACAGGAAAATGTTTTATTATCTGTCTCTGAGCACGGTGAATTAGAGCATTTATGGGCCAGGTTTGGGGTATATTTGGGCTGCTTTTCCTGGTTGCTTAACACAAGGGAGCTGCAGACTCTGAAGGCCCAGCATAGTGGGGATTCTGGCTCTGTTGCAAAATCACCTTTGGTGTCTCTATTAATTAGGCAGCAGGGCTGTCATGCTGCCTTAGCTAAGATCCATTTGTTAAACTCACTTTGATGCTAAAAATAGTCCCCTCTTGTTAGCTCTGGCTTCCATAGGACAGCTCTTGCTTGATTTGTGATGCTGTGTGAACAGGCAGAAAGGAGCTACTGGACAGTCTGGTAAAAAACCAAGCCAGAAGTACTTGTAGCAAGGAAGGTGGGGGAAATTTGTGTCACACAAGAGAAAACCCTCAGGGAGACCTTGCTTCACCCCTTCCAAGCTGTTTGCTTCTCCTACATCCACTGCAGAATGATTGCTATCAGCTCACATCAACACTTGTCATACCCTTAGTACAAAAAAAGAATTTGCAATGCTGTACACAAATAAAGAGTTTCATTTCAAGGATGTCCATTTTTAAAGTGCCCCCTTGAAATGAAAAACATCAGAAGAAATCCCTTCTAGTTGCATTCTTCCAGAACTTTTTTAAAACAAAGAATTAATTTTTAAAAAATGAACCTATAAAATATTTCTGTGCTGTTGAATACATTCTTTTCAAACTCATACCCCAAAGCAAAACAAATAAAAGTCTTCATATATAAAATTTCTGAGAACACTGTGGGTGAGACCTCATGAGTTCACAGGTCATGGTGCAGGAAAGTCAGCATCCAGGAGAGATTGGTAGATCAGCCATCATCCAGAACTGGGTTTTCTTCTGACCTTTGGTGTAAGCCTTTAAAACCCAAGCTGAATTTGCCTTAATGAAAATAAGGAAGAATTGGTGGGAAAATTCTAGAAAGGTTGGAAGGGGGCTGTTTGACTAGGGAAGATAGTTTCAAGGCTTTAAAGTTTTCAAAAATGCTTTTGAATCGTTTGGTAACTCAGACCAAACAAGGACAAATATTGTCCCTCATCCCAGCCTGGACTAGGACAGAGTTTTTCAGTGTGGCAAAGCCTCAGCTTTCCCTAAGCACAACTCAGTGGTCCCAAACAAGGACCAGGCCACCACTGTATTTTTGCTCTTGCAGTGTGGAGTTTGAGTCAGCTGATTTTTAAGACAGCTGATTTCAAGCACAGACTGCACTGGTATGGTCTTTACAGCATTTTCAGATTGTTTTGCTCAGGAGACCACAGCTATGTGCAGTCCCCAAAGACCTGCAAGAATAAATAATGATTTGGTTGCCAGTGAAGTCAGGTGCTTTGTTAAGTGCTGACAATTTACCCAGTTTTGCTGTCACAAAGGCAAAGCCAAGATTAACTGGAAGCTCTTCTGAAGGCACCTCCTGATAGTGCCAAGCAGAGGTGACAGTGGGATCTCCAACAAGACCAAGAGCACTGACCATGGGGGCAGAGTTTGAACAGATTTCTCCTCCAGAGCAGCTCTCTGGATGACCAGGCTATGTAAAAGGCCGTGTGTGAGTTAAGTGCTGCAGCAGATGGAACAGAAGCCCAGAGAACAGATTTATCCCTTTGGTTTTGCTTGCAAGATCCATGAGCAAATCAGTTTGGAGAGATCACAGTAATGACATTTCCAGTGTTACTTTTTTGATGGCTGGGAAAAATACTGACACTGGGATAAGAGAAAAGACAGGCCAAAAAGGGGAAGAAAAGTGTTAGCATTAAAAAGTGATACAATCACTGTTCTACTTTAGTGTAAATTTCTCAGAATTTTTTCCGACCCTAATTCTAACCTTTGGGAAGAGTCCTCTCAATTTCACCTGGCTGCTTTAAGGATTTTTTTACCATGAAAAACAGAATTTTGCTTTAAGTAACCTCTGTTTTGTCAGCACATTTGTTATGAGGTGTTTTCTGGCCTCAGCATACATAGCATGGAAATGATATATATAATTGAAAGGATTTATTTCATCAAAGCTCCATTTGTCTTATTTATGTAGGTGCACCTAGACAGCCTGGTCTGTCTAGGTTGTTGGAGAGTGATGCTTAACAATTTAAAAAACCTGGCTATAAAGAAAAAAAAGCCCCACATGCAATCAATCTCTCTTTGCCATCCTGCTGTCTTTTATGCTCTTGCTGTCACTTAAAAATCTTAAGATGGAGGTGTGACCCTTACTAATACATTCCCATACGTGTCTAACACTTCTTCTTAACAGCCCCAGACTTCCTCATGCACAGCCGTCCCTGGAAGTGTGGATTTATTCTTTTATGAAATCTTAGAAAAAGGTGCAAACTGAAGTGTAAATAACATTCATCTCACCAAATCGATTGGAATGAGACTGCTGCTTTTAAGGTGGATTAGAGCTTAGGGGAAAGTTAAAATTTTCTCACTAATGTTATGTAAGGGAATGCTGAAGTACATGGGCCCCGTGTTAGCAGAGACCGATTTGTCTCAGCTTTTTCTGGTGTGTGGTGAATATTATTTGAAATACTTGGCTGTGTGCAAGAATATTTCGTATTATAGATGCAAAGTGTGCTACTTTTATGACCCTGTTGCTTTTTGTTACTAATCAATTGTCATACACACAAAAGGAAAGCCATTTGGTGAGAGATGGGCTAGAAACACAAACACTAAAATGAGAAACCCACTCTGACAGCTCAGAGATAATTTCCTGACATGGCAGAGAATGAAGCAATGGTATCTCTTTGCCACAGTGGCCTATCAGACTCTGAATTTATTTTCAGATGGTTTCAGAGCATCTCTCTAGCTGTCAACACATCAAGCCTGTTCCAGAGCCCATTGATGTCAATATGAGCCTTTCCATTCACTCCTCAGCTTTAATCATACCCTTGAAAAGTTCAAACCTCCTAAGTGCTCTTGGGAGTTTTTTATGTGTGGGGCTGAATCACTTCTAGTTCCATGTTTATTAGTGCTGTGCCATGGAGATCTATCTAGAAATATATATCTTATTATAAGGGGGTTAAACAGAAAAAGATTTGGTATCCATTGAAACTTAGGCTCAGCCCACCCAGTGCTGTTGAAGTTTTTGCCAGAATTTATGACACAGTCCTAAATATCTCCCTGTAATTTGTCACTCCAGAATGATGTGCCACTGACTAAAAACGAACTCGGTGTAAAAATCTGTTGATTGGCAATTTCCAATAGGAAATCTGAAACCCCTGTGACACTGTCTGAGTGATCTGCTGTGGAGGGATGCATCCCACGCTGCAGGCATGTTCAGCTGAATGGGAAATAGGCCAGTATTTATAGAAACTGAGCCTTCCTTTATGGCACTGAGAGTCTGCCTTTTCTTCCGCATGAAGACGCTTTGCCATTTCGTTTTGGAAAATGGAATTTCCAAGCTGTTGAATAGCAGAGACCCAGGCAATTACAAGTAAATCTGGGGGAAATTCAGAAGTCCAAAGCAATTTCAGATAAAAGTTAGAACACAGTAATCGGACTTGAGACAGTTCTAAAAATGGGGCGAAAAAAATCATCTGTGTAGCAAATCAGGTTATCTTCACAAGCAAGATGCATTCTTTAACTTTATTACTGAGCTGTGGGACATATTTTTGCTGGCCTTTCTGCCCTCCTGACCCTTATTTTACAAATACAGGCACCTGAACTGTGTGCAAACATTGTTTCAGCCTAGCAACACTCTTTGCTGACTACTCCAACCTGGAGTCATAACCTCACCCTGTTAATGAGGCTGATAATTGAAATCATTGCCAGCAACTTAGTTTTAAGTCAGTTAATTATTCCACTCAGAGCCTTTTTGTTAAAAAATCCAAATCCCCTCATTCAGTGCTCAATGAGGAAAATTTGGAGATAGGTCCTCATGTATACACATACATATATTATTGGCATTTTCTTGCTCTAATAAATTAATATTTCAGATTAAAAGGCTGTTTAAGGAGTTCGTTTAGAAAGATACAACATATTTAGGGGGTTTGGCCTTTCTGACAGGCCAGCACTTAGAGCAGAAACATCTTTGAATGTGGGCAGCATAAATGTATTATTTAAAGTTGTAACAGTAGCAAAACCAGGTCATACTAAGAAAGCATAGTAAAAAGTCTCTGTGTGGACTTAAATCAAGGTTTAATTAGAATTTGTCAGCTGGAGGTGACAGGAAAGAGACCAAAAGTGTGTGTGTTGGCTGATCTGATCATTTGGAGCTGCAGAATGGAGCTGCAAAATTCCAAGGAGAAATCATGTGCTTCAGGAAATATAAGTGCAATTGTAGAATATATAGGAAAATATAGAAAGAAATCAGAATACAGATAGTTCTGGTCATGGTTTCTGAAGAACAAAAAATGAAAGGAAAACAGATACAGAACAAAACTTCCTGGGATGATGAAAGGAATGGGTTATCTCTCTTATGAAAAGAGAACTTGGTTATGAAAATAGCCAGAGGAAAGCTGAGTGAACAGATATTGGTAAATGCATCTAGGGCTGAGGGATAATTATCACTAAGGAGGAGGAGACAGTTAAAAATAACTATTTATCATGGAGTAATGAATAAATTCAGACTCAAAATTAGAAGGTTGCTAATAATCAGAAGAAAGCAGTTTCTGTTGAGAAGAATATGAGCCATTTTGAGCTGGAGTTCTTGAGACTGGGAGAAAAAATTCTGTTGTTGAAAGGATTTGAAACTGTTGGGCATGCTTTTGTTTGGTAATGTCCCATCTTTCAAGGTTTCCATCAGTTTCCTCCCTCATTGCTTCTCCCTCCCTCACATCCTCAGAACATTTCTCTCCTTGTTCCCCTCTTATCCCCTAGAAAAGTTTACAGAGAGATGATAAAAGGATGGAGCTTTCCAGTATTCACAAAACCCTAACATTTCTGGGTTTTTTTACCCAGCTCACACCATGTAACTGTCAAATTTGGGGCTGGAGAAGAGTTCTTCCTTCAGACTGGAAGCATTTCTATTTTGCTCATTTTTGGCTTCTTTCTGTGGTATGGACACAGTAACCTGCCTAGATTTACCTGGGGCTTTTACTGAATTTTTTCCTGCTTTGTCAGAAAAGTGGCTTATTGGTTTCTTGGCAATAATTCTAGTTTTGGAGATTTTATTGTAGTTTTTAAGTTTGTTAAGGAAGTTAGGAAAGTTTTATGGCTTCTGTCAAGTGAAATAGATGGTATAAAGTGTTCTACAACTAAACATCTATGGCTTAGTAGCCAAGGACAGAAACAAGACTAGATTTTTTCTGCTGAATTAAATTGAATTGGAGGATTTTAGAAAAATAATTTTTAAAAAAACGCTTTTATTTTCATCCAGACTACCTAATATCCCCCTCTTTCACTATTCCTTTTATCTGTAGAGCTCTGAGCTGGACTGCTTTCAGATTTCTTTGTATTATTATTTCTGATACAAAGACTTTCTACATGGCTTCATTCCAATCTCCAGTACATGTCTGACAAACTGATTTGAAGATCTACATTTGGTGATAAAGGTCACAAAACAAAAAAAAATAGTGAGAGGTAGGAATTTTTCAGTCTTGTTTTATGATGACAAAACTTTGTCTCCTATTCTCTGTGGCACTTGGTGATACTTGTTAAGGACAGTGAAATTTCTTGTTGCCAAGGGCTCTTTTTTACTAATAGGTGCAAGAAATCTAAAAACAGAAAGAAAGGAGTAATTTCCAAGTGTAAAGATTTTTGTGGTTAAATAAAAACAATTATCTCAATATCAATTATCTCAATACAACAATTATCTCAACAATTATCTCAATATTTTCTGGGGATAGGATGTGAAATTTTCCATCAGTTAAGATGGGAAGGCAGGTGCAAGACTCAAATTTGAGTGGAAGGTCTCAGGGCAGGAGATTCACACATTTGTGCTGCATAAAAAACTCATGAACAGAGTTGCTGGAATGGTAACAATTTTCTTTTGGGAAATACTAAAATTTTTAACCTGTCACTTCTAGAGTGGGATTTTTCTCTGCTTTGCTGAAGGATAAGGAGGCAGAATGTTTTGACTTGAAAAGACTATTTGTCATTCCAGCAAGCAGGACACAGATTGGGGCTACCAGGAATAACAAAACAGCCTCTTCCTTTGACATTATTCCTTTTAGATTTTTAGGGGAAAGTAGTTTGAGAGTTTGGTACTGATGTCAAGCAAAATAAATGAATTTTCAATCCAAAGCCAATGAAAGTGGTAGGCCCTGCAGTAGATCCTACAGAGTACCCTTAAATTCTTTTTTAGTAAAACAAGCTTTGGTGTGTGCTAGCTCAGAGTGGGATGCAGTAAAATACAGAAAGCACTTCTCAAACACATGTGTTACATTAAGCCAGTTCAGCCAGGAGGTAACAGAACCACAAATTACCAAGGTGAGATCACCACCCTGGTTATTTGAGTTGTGCTAGAAAGCACCACCATGAGGTGTTTCTCTTGAAAGCTTTGACCAGGAAGAGTCCAACAGCTTAGCTGACCAACAGGGCTGTGAACTTCACAAAACTTCTGCTCTGGCTGCATTCAGCTCCTCCTCACCTGTGGGAAATGGATTTGTAGGGAACTTTCAAAGCCTGGCAGAAGGCTCACATAGTGTCCATCTGTATGCAAAGCTTGAGATGAGAAATGCTGACTTAGAAATGCCATGGAACAGGACAGACGTTGTGGAGAGAGAAATGGAGCTAGAAACAAGTTTGAAAGGATGACTTTGTAAATAAGACTGGATACTTTCGAGAAACAGAACTATGAAAGATGCATTGTAACAAGATTCAGGAGGGGTAATTTTGGATGATTGGCTTTAAGGCATTTCCAGCATGGTGTGACAAAAGCTGATAGGCCAAGGAACACTTACAGTGTATTGTAATTAAGAAATAGTAACTTCTGATTGTGGTGGTGTGAATTATAACATCTGTATTGTCTCACCCTTCACATGAGACTGAAAATGGAATAAAATTTTTTAGAACACCCCTCAGTTGCCCCAGCTCTGGGTCAGAAAAAGACTTAATCCAACACTCACCCAAGGACTCGGTCTGTATTTGTGCTTATATTTGTTGGGTGTATTGATATTTTCTGACAGGATACCACACCTAGGCGGCTCAAGGAAATAAAATAGATCTTTTCTTCTTCCAGAGCTGTAGTAAAGTGTGGAAAGCTGCATCTTTTGAGGAAGAAACCACATTTTTCTCTGTTCTGTAAGACAGCAGCAAATTGTGTTCAGCAGAGTGGTGGAGAAGTCCAGGAGAAGAGGAAAGCACAGCTCTTTTCTTCACTACCACAAAGAATATTTCTTTTTCAAATCCATATCCTGGTCTAAATCCAGAGTGTGCCTAAACCAGAAGGTTGCCAGTTTGATGTATTTGTCAGTATTTTCTGCGGGTTTCCTTCAGGAAAGAGATTTTGGATATTGAGGCAGTGTTTGGCTGGGACTGCTGCATCCAGGCCAGGCTTTCAGATCCAGCCAGAGCAGCTGTATTTAGAAGATGAAAGGAAGAATCCTTCTGCCAGTGCAGATCTGGCACTTACCATTTGTCATTTTTTTACAAGCAAGAGAGACTTTCACAAGCCTAATAGTGGGACTCCATTAAAATAACTTGAACTTCTTGCTGAGTGAATGTACCAAATTTTGAATGCAGGGATTCATCTTGACCTACTGAATTTACTCATTTTATTGAACATTTTTTTCTTCTCTTTAATTTTGAAATTTCTTTTTTGGGAATATTTAGCTGCTGCTTTTAATAACAATACAATTTTAATGACATTTATTTCAGTAGTTTTATTTATTTCTATTTTAAGATATTTGGTTTTATTAAAAATGAACTTTTGGTGTATGCTGCACACTTCAAGAAAAAAAAAGTATGTACATATAAAGTTGCTTGGAAAATTATTGATTGATCAGAAAAATAATTGATCTTTTAACATTTTGGAGAAATTTCACAGTGTTGGTTTCCAGGTTTGGATTTTTTAAAAGCTTTAAAGGAATTGTCTTTCTAAACTTCAGCTACATCCTGTTCACTTTAGAGGTTGCTAACAGGGAAACTAAAATAATATAATGTTACTTCAGAGGTTGAAAATCTTATTTCTTAAAAGATCAGCTAGTTAAAAGCATTGTGTCATTAATATCACAGAAAGGTGTCTCCTTAAGATATTTGGCAGACAGTAAGAGTAAAATCAGCTTTGATTTAGGGTTTTTTTAGCTCAAAAAGGCACAATATAAACAGTAATGATCAAATCAACAACTTGATGTCCTGGACAACTTGTACTTTGACTGATCCATGACAGTAGAACATAACCTAGTGTTGCATTATGCATTTGTACTGTGGTTACACTTACATTTCTCAATAAAGGAATTATTTGAGCTAAAATCAGCCATTATCTGCTCAGCCCTCAATGCCTGTGGTTCAACTATAAAACCTCCACAGAGGCTTGCATTTTCTTGGACAGGAGACCACAAACTCATTTCAGCCAGACCTGTAAATTGCTGAGGAAACAGATTCCCAGCCCCATGGCCTGGATAGCGTGTGAACAGCCAAAATTGATGAGCAGCCTATGAAACATTTCTGTGTCTCTCCCTTGCTGCACTCAGCAACTGCCCTAAACACGGTTTTTAAAGAAGAAAAGAGATGCAAAGAAGACAAAACAGTTGTGTCTCCACAAAATGAACCCCAACTGTCCACCTCAGGAATAATCAGGCTTTTTACTCAGGCTGACTTTTTTTTTTTCCCCTAGCTGGAGATATTAATTTATTGTATTAATCTGTGTAAACAAGTATTAATCTCACAGAACATGGCTGGAACAAAGACTGAGACGGAGACAACACCCAGTCAGGATAGGTTTCCTTTAGAGAAGCTCTAATTAATAGTCTCATTACTTTTCAGTCTGGGCTTCTCTGCCTCTCGGAGGGGGAGCAGCGAAGAAGGGAAGGTCTCAGACAAAAAAATGCTGAAAAGGAGAGGTTTGGCTGTCGTGTGTGTTAGTGATGCATCAGCGTGCCTCGAAATTGATGTTGATGTAGCTAGGAACAGAACCAAAGCCTGGTGCCAGAGGTGGCATATTTATAATGAGACTAAATGAAGGGGCTCATTAGTCTCACAAATGGTGAAGAGCTGCCTGTTCCCTCTCTGATTATCTCTCCTCCATCTCCATTAGGAGGGTGTGCATGCAAAGGGGCGGGGAAGAAGAACCAATGTTCTCAGGTTCAGGCTCTGAACTGATCTGCATAGCCCCACTGGGAATTAATGAACGTCCTGGTGACTCCTTCCCCAGGCTCCCCCCACCCCAGATAAATGCAGAATTCCATCCCAAACCTAATGGAAATTAAATATTATTAATTAAACCTTTATGTTTGCCTTTTACTGGGAAAAAATAATAGGAAACAAACCCCAAAATATGCAAGAGGTGTGTGGGGAAAAAAGGAAAAGAAATAAAAGGTACTATGGAGTTTGTGCTGTTAAATTCAAATGTTTTGTGATCTGTGGATGTGGGTCAGGTCATAACATGTAACAAAGCCATCCTGGTGGGTGTGATATAAAAAAGTAGAAACGAGTTTTGACCCAGAGTGACTGGAAGACTGTGCAAATGACCCTTGGATACGACAGGATGGCACTCAATAAGTAATTGCAAACTTCTTTTTTTTTTTTTT
>VXBC01007350.1:0-32999 GCA_013399945.1 Ploceus nigricollis
CCATCCTAAATGCATATTATGCTGTCTTACAGGCTCGCAAACCCCACTGCTATGCCATTGAACCCAGAGGAGGAATGATCCCTGCTAGGGGTGACGTGGCTGTGACTGTCACAGTAACCCTGGATGACACTGGGATTTTTGCTGACGTTGTCCAGCTGTTCCTTGGGAACGGCCTTTGCACCGCCGTCTGGCTGGTGGCTTTGGGCACTGGCACCATGTCCTAGGGAGACTTTCTGATGCTAGTATCCCCACTCGTCTGTTCTGTTTCTGCTGGATATTATGTTCTGTGCCTTCAAGACTGGCTCTGAAAAGCAAAGTTTTGTTTTGTTATCAGCCTGCTCCCTCCCCCACGGTCTGCTGGACACAGATGGGGCAGTACATAGTGCTGCTTTTGCTTTTTGCGCTTGCTTTCGCTTTGCTCTTGCTCCTGCTTTTGCTCTTGCTTTTGCTTGTTAGTTAGTATAGCTAGAATATAAGTTGGCATACTAATAATAAATTGTAAAGTATTTTGATATAGTAATTATAACTTCTAATATGTTAATTATACTGTCGTGTACACTACAAAAAAAAATATGGGAAGCTGTGAACAAAATTCCTAATTCATACTACTCTTCCAGTATTAATATTTTGAAAATCTATTTGTAAAGAGGATTGGTTTTCCTGACTGTGGTAGTTTGTTATGTTAAANGCAGAGAGTGCCGGAACACCTGAAATCTTGCATTTTATTTTAAGTTATATTTTTATCCTATTTTCTAAGGGTAAAATTGCCTTTTTCCTTGAGGAGGTGTGTGAAAAGCATCTCTCATACTGTTTGGGAGTTTGGACCACAGCAGGAAGATAGCCGAGTAGGATTTTCCACTCCCTGTTGTGGGAGCCTTGGCACCTCTGAAAGTCCCTTCTTACACTGGGTAGCATGGACAGCAGGTGGACCTGCTATTTATATTGATTCTGTACTTGGGATGAAAATTTGTCTTTAACTCAGACATAGTTATTTCATTTAGTGAATAATAAACATCAGAATTTCCAAAAGTACAGGAAAAGAGACTACTTTTTCCTAGGCAACTAGGGAGTACTTTAAGCTGCTTTATACATGGATTTGCTCGGATTTTATTCCCTCTAAGGTTTTGTCACTTTGCTATGAAGACTGGATTTCGTATCTAAAGATATGTGGCTGTTTTGTTGCAAGACAAACACCTTTTCCCTATAGCAAATGGCCATCTGCTAAGTGCATTTAACAGAGTTCAGCTGAAGTAGTAACAATTAATATTAATAGAGTTACAGGCTGTTATACTAATCCATTGCTAACCTTTCTTTTTGGGGCAGCCTTATACACCCTTGTGGGCAGACACCTGGTACAAAAATCCCTGTGGCCTGAGCAAGAACACAAGGCACATACTCCTTTCACTACTAGTTAAGTTAGCTGTTGGCTACCATTCAGCGTAGAATGAGTCTTCAATTAGCTGACAGAAAACTAAGAGTATTTGTATGGCACCTGAGAGGTCCACATTTTTACTTGAATTGAGGGGTGTGTTTTAAATTTAAAAAGCCAAGCTTCCCTCAAGGACAAGTGAGTGTGATGATGGGAAGAGAAAGACAATTATTCAGGAGCTAAGAGGGAAGTATTTCCAGGAAGAAAATAAATGAGCTGGAAGGGTGATTGCTGTGACTTTGCTAAAGGTTTGGTTACTTGGATAGCAATTTCAGCACACAGGCAAAGTAAATCTCATCTGTATGGAACACTGTGAGGCAGGGCTGTGCAGATCAGGGTCTGGCTGCTGCTGCTGCTGGTGTATGTAATAGAAGCACTACTCCCAGTACATCTCAAGAGTAATTGCTAAGGATAGGCAAGTCACAAGGAATTTACAGTCCCTTTTTTATGTAACCTTTACAGGGAAGCTAGAAATATATTTACACTCTTTGTAAGGAAGTTGGTTTTAAACTCTTACTTGATATTGCACAATACAGGAACTTAAAAGTTTCTTAAATCTCTGTAAGCAACAGTAGAGAAACACACAAGATGTATGGCAACAGTAAACAGCAAAAACTTGTAAATTATGCTTTATCATCCAAGCTGCAGCAGAATTAAAAAGCTACTACTAAATGGCAGCATCTGATTTTTATTCTTAAATAAGGGTCATCAAGATATTTACACCTACTACGTAAGAAATTAAAAATAAATGACAACTTTAAAGTTTACACCAAGATGCAGATTTCTGTGTAAATTTTAAGTATCTATCTACTCTGTAGATGGCAAAGTTAACTAACACTACAGTGTTAGCAATTTTCAATTAATTTAAGGAAATAGAAGAATCTCAAAGAAATGCTCACCAGTTTTTTTTTGTCCCCCTCCTTACTATACAGTTTGGTCATTCATTTTTCCAAGGGCAGAAGGATTTTTTTTTTGCTTGATGTAATAGTAAATAAATATCCTGCCACTTAGCACAATCACTTCTTTTATCCTATTTTAAAGCATCACTGCAATTTATGTGCCCTTGAATCAGTATATTATAATATGTCCATTTTGAGATTCATTTCACAGCTATCCATTTTATCAAGACAAGTGAGATACAGGTCTTAAGGTAAGCAGGTTAAATAACATTTGGAATAAAGCCTGGTTTTAACAATTGAATCAGCAGGCATTTAAAATGTTACCTAAATCAAAAAAAGAACAGAGTAAAAGCCTTTTGGAGTTCAAAAGACCTTTTAAATTTTAAGCCTTGTAATTCTCTTCCAGAATTAAAATACCTGTTCAGTAGGCTACACCTAGTACTGTGAGGAAGCACCTCTGCATAAAAACACAACTCTATGACACTGTTGCTTGGCACAAGACTTCTTTCTCTGAATATTATTATTCCCTCTCACCTGTGGTTTGTTAAGATAATTCTTCAAAGTAGTGTTAAGTGATTTATTATTGACTCTAAGAGCAAAATCATTCTTTAATGTGTCCCCTACTATTTTGCATTCAGCATCAAGTTTGTAATAAATAACTCCCATCTAGCATAGTTATGACTATTTTTATGAAAAATCAGTCCTAACTGTATTTTGAAATCCCAAAGGAGTCCAGTCCTCATGTAAGGAATTCTATAATCTACATCTTGTTATTGCATACCTCCCAAACGACTTCATTCTAACCTTCAAATACTTCAGTTTTACAGTTTCTGACCATAAGTGGCTCAATGCACAGCAAATGAAGTCACCAGTATTTGTCTGAGTTTATACATACATATGTGAAGACAAAATTGATCAATATTTTATCTACATTTTAAACAAAAGTCACATTAACAGATACTTCTGAAAGATTCAGTACAATGAACTTTCTGTATTGAAAAGTGTGAAGGGAGAAAGCTTCTTCTTAATCTGAGAACTTCCAGCCACAGCTGAAGGAAGGCAGAGTGTACTTGCAGCTTTCTGTCTGTTTTTAGTTCCCCAACTTAGAAAAGGGAGTTTTAGTGGGGCTTTCTTGGTCTGGTCAATTTTATCCTCGTCCATGGCTAAACAGATTAAGGAGTATGTCTTCTGCATTCCCATAGAGTAAGTTGCACTCTTGCTATGCTGTAGGAAAAAGAGAAGCATTGTAAGAATCAGTCATCCAAAATGGGTCAAAATTTTGACAATAACAAAAGGTTACTGTGCAAACAGTTTTCCAGGGCAGACTGCAGCAAGCTTTCTGTGCTAATGACATCACTCACTGAGCACAAGGCCCTTCAGAGTGCTGTGACCCTGGGATCTTGCACATGTAGACTCCAAGGTATACTCTGCAAAGCATAAAGGAACTTGTCATTTTTTTCTTGGGTCATTAAACATTGACTGGCTTCTAGCATAACTATTTAACATACACCCTAACCTCCCTACAAAGCTCAAGTGTGTAATTCCTGCACAGATGTGAAAGGGAGTACTTCTGCTGTCTTTGGACAGGTTCTAAAATGACCACAACTATAGAACTCCTGTGTGACATTCTCCTGGGATACCTGAAAGGGACAGCCTCCTCTGGTCCTCTTAGCTTTGTCCTGAAGCAATTTGATTATATTCTAGCCTTTTCTTTCCAGTTGCAGCTTGGAATGGCAGATGCATAATTCCTTATTTTCAATAAGGAAAACCAATTTTAAGAAAACAAGAAAACCTAACAGCAGCAGGGGCACCTTAATAGCTTCTCAGGCAACCCTGCTTGAGTGTCTAAGCTTGCCAGGGAATGTTAAAAGCATGAAGCAGTGGATTTAGCTGAACTACAGGTTCTTTCACACCAGTAATAAGTTATTTAGAGCTTAATATTTTTAAATTTTGTGATGACTTTCCCTTAGTCTAAAGCTTCTATAGTAGCTTTGTAACTGACTAGACAGTTAAGTTCACCAAAATAAAAAAAAAAATACATACAATAATCCATGATCTAATACAAAAGTCACAGATCATTTAGAATAACAGTGCATAGAAAATCAACATATGGTCTTGGATGTTCTATTTCATTCCATTATTGTTTCACTGTGGTTTTTCCATTGCTGAAGAGGGTAATGCCTTCATCCTCTGGGACAAATGAGAGGAAATAAACTAGGTCTTCAAATTTCTCATGCAATTAATCTAAGTAGCTCCACTACAAAAAAGCCCACCACCCAACCAAGCATTCTTATGCAGACAGACTGCTTTAGCTTGCTAGGCCACAATGGTTTAAACAGATGGTTTAAAACTGAACACACATCTGAAGGCTTTATATATTCACAGGCTGAGTGGGATATCTGACTACATGAAAGTAAACATTAATCAGGAACTGAAGGCAGGCAAGTGAAAAAACTCTAGCATATCAAATCTGCCAAACATATTTGCCTCATTACATACCAAAGATGCTGCTGTATCCTGGCAACTGATAACCTCAATCTCCACGGGCTGCTTTCCCACACTTTTCAATTTTTCCAGCACTTCATTGACACCAAGCCACTTGCAATCCATGCCACCAACTGAAACAATGTAGTCACCTTCTTTTAGGCCTGCTGACTGTCAAAAAATTGGGCACAGGTTATTATCCAGAATTATAAAGATGTAAAATATTTTTGTCATCATAGAGTATCTGCACCAAAGGCATTTCACTCTTAGATGCTACAAACCCATTCTCTAGCCAGACATGTGCAACCTCCTGAAGTATACAAACTACCTCTGGAGTTAACATTGATGTGATTCTGCTATACTCAAATGTTGGCTGTTTTGATGTTCTTTTCACTTTTCTCCTTAAGTAAACGAACCCTGCATTTTGCTATGCTATTGTCCCCCAGAAGACATGTTCTGCAGTGTTTAATTATTTTTCTTCATTATTTTTATTTGTATTTCTGTTGTTACTTCTGCCTTTTTGTTGCTGTTGAGTAAGAAACGACACAGACTCACTAGAAGGCTGGTTTGCACAGCATCCCTCTTTACTTTGAAAATCCCTCTTTTATAGACTGCTCTGATACATATGGACCAGATTGGTCAATTAATCCATACATTTCACCTGACTGGCTAATGAACAAAAACACCCTTCTTATAAACAATCTTTGAGAAAAACAGTAAAACAGAGATAGGAAAACACCACCTGCAGGTTGTTTATAAAAACAAGCTATCATTGTTTCTCTGCAACTCCCTAAAGTCTCACAAGCCAATCCTGGGAAAAGTTATCTAGTTTTCTCACTCTCTGACCAGGCTGTCACATCCACACCTTTTCTATTCTATAAATAAACTGCTTTTCAGTGCATGCTGCTTTATCCCTTTGGACTTTCCCTGAAAGAACAACATTACAAGCCAATAAAATATTCTTGCCCTTCTTTCCTTAGGCAAACACTACACCTTGCATTCCCTTCCTGATCCTTATTCTTGTTGCTACCTTTTAAAGTATTTATCCCTTCTAACTTCCTGAATAAGACAGGAAGTAACATTTGCTTTTATTATTTGTGACTTTTAACTATTAAGAATGAACAGAGAAAGAAATCAACTCTAGTTTCATGTGATGTTCGGGATATGGGTACTTAAACAATCTGCAGCATATATAGCATTTAAAATGCATTCAGATTATATGAATTTACTATCCTAATGTATAGAACTCAAGAAATACTCCATCCACGAGTATGAACTAGCTAAAGGTACATTTTAATGCTAGAGTCTGCAGAGAAATTGTTCATATCACACCAATATACTTACTGCTGCAGAACAAACTGGATCAAGACAATAAACCTGTACTGGTGCACCTCCTTTCAGACTGAATCCAAGCTCTCCTGCTTCATGGTGAAGGCAAATGGTACGTGGAGCTGTCCATCTCTGCTTGGCTGAGAACACTGTCAGTGGGCCCTAGAGGGAACACAACAGCAGGCACATTATGGTTTACTGTCACTTGTAAGTGAGCATTTCTGGTTTTGTAAGTCATAATGCTTTAAGCTCATCTACTGTAGATTTTACTCAGGTTAACTCCCAGCTAATTCCCCAGAAATGCAAAGGGATTTCTTGACTGTTCAGTTGATACTTCAAACAGAGTGGGATAAAGACAACTGTCAAGTTGTTCCAGGATCTCTGTTAAGGTGTGCAGAATCTCCTGGCTGCATAGGCTGTAGGGTCCTATATTACTCCATTTCAGAGGAGATAAACTGATTCATGAAACATTGCATATTCTGATCCCAGTTCCTTCTGCTCACTGACACATACAGAGCCACCTGAAAGACTGGCTGTGTCACATATAAGTCACACGTTCTGCATGCCTGTCTCCACATACTAGGTATTTCTCCCTCCCCTTAAGTTGTGTGCAATTCTCTGTTGAGACTTCATGTGACTTTTATGAAGGTTTTCAAGACTGAATGTTGTGCAAGTCATACAGAAATGGCACTTCTATTCTTTGCTTCTCTCAAGTTGACTTACACCTCTAAAGCCAGGAGTGATTTCTCCAATAGCGTCTGAAAAAAACTCAACTACTACAGGATCGTTTTTTCATGCTAAAATACTTGTGTCCCTTCTCTCACTTAAGAGTGAATTTATAGTTGCTATCAAAATAGCAGAGGTTGGTCAGCATCAGTATGTTACATACCAGCTTGTGAAAGAAGTCTTTAACTTTCACCTTGGAAAATTGAGGAGCAATTGTTTCTATTTTATGTTCTGTTTTAGCTGAAATAAAAAGAAAACAAAATTAATTTTCTTTTAAGTATTAGTTAAAAGACATCAACATTTATTTTTCTTGCATTCCAAGCTAGATAGGAATTTGTCCTAAATTCTTACTGGGCTGTGGAAAAATTAATTTTTGTGGAAGTTTGTTAGATATCAGAACTGCATTAAAAACATCTTCAGAGCTCACAGTATCAATAGGGAAAACTTAAAAAAAAAATCCATCTGAACAAAATGATGCTATTCCCGTCTTTAATTTATTTTTCTTTGAGAAGTTTTTAAAACCAGCACGCATAGTTTCCTACTGCATCCAGAGAGGAAAGAGTTGTACGAGCTGGACTAAGGTAGAAATAAAAAAACAGCCATCAAATTGAGTTAACAACCCAGTCTAGTACAAGAGCTGGGCCCAAGAAACAGTTACTGTAGTTTTCCCCCATATAATTTAACTTTTCAAGTTTCCCCATATTTTCTAGCTCACAAGATAGTCACCAAAAAAAGCTGGATTCTAACTAACCACCATTGTTATCTACTCCAAAAACCAGTGTTGCTAGAGACAGAAATACTGTAAAACAGTTCTAACAAAATAATATACTGATCAAAATACATTGATCTGTGACTGAGGAAACATGTAATGAATTGGAACTTGTGGAAGAGGTTTTACAGTGACTTCTGTGAGCCAGAGAGAAGTTTGTTAAGAGGATCCATGTTTACCCCTGACAAAATTTCCTACCAAGGTTGTTGACATAGAAACCAAGAAAGAAAGAAGGATAAATAAGAGAAACCTGCAACTGCCTATTCCAATAAGCACTTTGTTTGTCTCTGGTGACCAATGAGTAAAGTGTAAACTTATGAGTTTTGTAAGAATGTATAAAAAGCATGCATGCTATAACAAAAACAGTTTGAAGCCTTCTGAAAATTGAGTGTGTTGCTTTGTATTGTGACCATCTCAACTACGACAGGAACTCTACAGATGTGCAGTATATATTCCACATTATTTACGTTCTGTATGGAAGCATACTATATATGTATGGATAGATATAAATTAAAGGCCTATCTCCATGAAAGCATATTTGCCTATGGTTAGGTATCCTTTATTTCTGGCTGGGTACACTTACGGAGTATATCTGGAGCCTGAAGTAGACTTAGGAAGTCATCTTCTGTCTCTTGCTGAGCATATTTGAGAAGTGAACGTTTATGTGCAGCTGTCAGAACCTCCTGAAGAACCTCAATGTTGCGAAGCTTTTTGCAGAGCCCGCAGACTCTGAGAGCTTCTTCGTGGTAAACAATGGCTTTGCGTAAATGTGCCTTCCCTGAAAACATTAAAAACCACTGCTTGTCATCCACAGACAATAAATACCAGGTAATTTTCAAATTGTAGCTAGTAGCTGTGTGAAAGTGGCAGTTACCTAATTGTTTTCTCTGAACTTTGTCCTTTAAAACAGCAAGAACCATCAGCCCTTCAGGCACATAGTCATACAGCTGGGACAAGGCTTTCTCCTGCTGATCTTCATCATCACCAGGCTGCACTGTAATGATGGATAAAAAACATTAACCATACACTTCTCTTGGTGCCCTGCTCCTTTAGGTGCATTACTGTGTATTGATTGCTACATTCTCTCCCAATGCAGTAAAATACTTACATACTTGTATATAAATATATAAAATAAGAATTTCAAGTTTTTGCTTTTATCATCTACAATATGCAAGTAATACATGCCAAAACATATTGATAAAATCTGAACTATTTAGTAGCATATAATGGATATATAACTTTTCTTTTGTTTCTGTGAAAGTTAGTTTACTGAATTTTCACCTTTTTCTCGAAAGACAAAAAGAGCATGGCCTCATACTTGAGTGGGGAAAATGACCACAATTTAACATATATTAAAGCACCAAAGTTCTTGGCTCCAAGACTTATTCACAGACGAAATTATAACTGTTGGTGTGTTTATTATTTTTTTAATACAAACATGTAAAGAAGTATGATTCTTACATTCATGGTCACACAGAATGGTGGCAGTGAAGTAATGTGCCAGAGCTTTGTAATGGTCTGACTTTATTTGTGCCAGCTTAGACCAGGAATAGGGAATATTCTCTTTCACTGGTTCCTGATTCATTGCCGTGTTAACCAGCATGTAAACCTCTCCCACCTAAAATAAAGCAAATAATTGAAGTATTAGAACTTAATAATATGAGGTATTAGGAACTCAAGTAAGGGGTATCATATTCAGGCTTAAGATAATTTCATATACAATCACATCAAAGAAGGGAAAAACATGCTTAGGATGGGTTGGAATTAAGTTTGGAAAAAAATTTGAAATGTCTTCTCAGATCTTTCCCTCACAAGAAAGGTAAATCAATTTTGTACAAGAACAGATGGACTAAGTCAGTCAATCTATATGGCCTCACAGTTAAATAAAAACACCATATAATAAACAGGTCTTAATTTACAAATATATCTCCTTAATTCAGTTGGAAAAAAAAAAAGAGTGAAGCATATTCAAACAGTGGTTTGTGCTACACTTTGAAACTGTGGAGTCATACATAGCCTTAAGTTTGTGTGGTCTAGTTAAAATGGGGATATTATCCTTTATACAGAGGAAATAAAATAGTTTTTCAAGCAATGAATGCTGCTTTAATGGATCAAACTACTCCAACTGACAGAATCAAAAATCCTTTCCCTGCAGCTGATCAATCCTACAGATATGTCACAGTGGCTTTACAGGGTTAGTATGAAAGGCTTTTTGCCTTTTTCTTGTATGGAACCACTTTTGTATCTGCTACTCTTTCTCTGCTCTGAGAAAGCACAGGAATATCTTCATGGCATACTAATTTTTTGGTACATAACCTCAGTCAAGTATTAACACTACCTTCTGGGGCAAGCCTATCTCACCATTTTCTGGCAAGCCCCAGGACAGCTCTGCAGGTACCAATTAGACTCTGTTTGTCAAGGTCCCTCCCTCAGTTACAATTTAGCTATTCTTTTGGATTAAGCTTTTTTGGTTTGCAAACCCTTCAGCAGCTGGGAAACAAGATAGGTTGTTCAATACTTAACAGGGAACCACACAAACAACCCATGGCCTTTTAGATGTAGTTCTGTGGATGACATCTGTATGTTTGAAAGACCAACATAAACAGCTTGTTAAAAACCTTCAGTAAGGGCACTGCCTATTTCTATTAATCTCCATGAACTATGAATTAAAGAAATTGTAACAACTCTAGAATAACATTTAAATTTTGTTCACATTTTAATCTTCTGAAAGGCTGTGCTTTTAACTGTAGTTTGTGAGCTGCCCCATGTTAATTTTGGTTTCCAGTAATGGTCGTTAACATTTAAATTTAATAAATNAGATTATATAATATTTAATATTACTAAAAGCTGTAGGTAATAACACAGCACTGTGAACAGTTATTTTAAAGACTAGATTTAAAGTCCCATATTTTACCTTGGCAACCTCCTGTGTCATTTTTACTAGTGTGAAAAACTCATTGCGTATTCCAGAAAGACCAATCTGCTCAAAAACACACTCTCGAGCTTGTGCAAGCATCATTTTTACTAGTACATTCAGCATAGCTGGGCTCATGTCATAACTTGGTGTGTGAGTAAAGGTCTCCTTTAAGTAGCTTAGAACTCCTGCAATTACAAAATGGTTTTGTCAGCATTACAAAGATAAACAAGTCAACTTAATTCTAGTATGTACCATAATAATTAGGATTTAAAGGATATTTTCTAGTATTGCACTACAGCAATCTGAAGGAATTCTTGGTGCATAAGAAGTTAGACTGACCTACAGGTTTTGCTTTGCATTGCTATCAACCATCCCCAAGTACAGTTGTCAAAATTACACTTCTGAGGAGCAACAGAAACTGCAAGTTTTGAGGGCACTGCCTTCAGATTTGCTTGTAAAAGTTCTTGTGATTCACCCTAAGACTGTGCTGAACTGCCTGTGACTTACACGTGGGAGTGGCAGGCTATGGCTTATACAGGGGACAAAAAAGAGAAAAATCTGCACAGCTATAAGGAGATGACAGTAGTAGATCCTCTGGATAGAATGAAAAGACACAAACATATAAACTTAATTAAATATTAATCTTTTCAGATGCTGCTAAGTGCATTGTGTGTCCCAATGAAAGCTCCATTCCATGCCTGTAAACTAGAATTTTAATTTATAGATATATAAATATATTTAATAGGGTAAAAATAAGATTGTTCTCTAGACATTTGGTTCCACTAAAACATTAGTAATTTCTATCATATATCAAATCTAAAACAAACAGTAACTGTAGTGCAATACTGAGTAACAGTTTCGTGGATGGAAGTGTAACCCTGAGCAGGCATGTCACCGGACTGGTTTAGTGAGCTCACCCAGCTCACTAATGCTACAGGCCTGCAGAAGTGGAACAGTAAAGCTCTGCCTTTTAAGCATTCCAGCTCCTGTAATCTTACTTCTTGCCACCACACTCAGTTCTGGCCATGTTGTGCAGTATTTTGCCACTAATGGTGTCTCTGATCTTTGGTTTTCTGTGTTACACTCATATCTGAATTTTTAATATGCCACTAAACAAATCTGAAACATGGCCATTCCTACCTTTTTGCACTAAAAAAATTAATCCCAAATTTACCAGGCATATCCTAAGTACTGATGGAATGCCCTACTGAAAGGGACTGAAAATATAGGAGGAAAAAAACAGGGTATTTTTTGTTCTCAACATTTTTCTGCTTATGTTGAGGATAAATTCTGTGCAACATCTTCCATTCAGCACTGGGAAACAGTTAATACAGTCTCTGTATCATGCCTCTGCCAACACAATGAAGTGTTACAGCACCATGCACAGGTACAATGAAACGCCTCCTGAGCATTTTGCTTTGGGGCCCTGCAAAGGTAACTGTGGTAGCAAATAACACATTTCCAGTTTTGCATTAATTCTGTTCTGCAAACATGTTGAAGTGAAAAGCAGTGATTTTTTTTTATTTGCAAAATGGAAGGAGCAGCAGTAAAATGGAGAAATTTCCCAACTACTGAAATTTCTTTTAGACTAAATACAAAGGTTGAAAAATAATTTATTTCTTTATTTTAAAAATGATGAAGAAATACTACCCATTTTTTGATAGCTGTGTATTCAAAGGAGGGAATTAGAAAAATTCAACTCTATGCTCCACAGCTTTTAGCTGATAAAGCTACCCATACAGTGCAAACCAACAGTCACAGATGTTAGTGCAGAAATAAATCTTACAGTACATATTAATTACAAACATGTCTATAAATATTATGTGTAGCACAAGATGATACTTACAAAACACATCAGAAAATCTATTTAAAAAACCCCAGTGAAAACAAAAGACTTTATAACACGTTAGTTCAAGGGAAAAGATTCATTTTATTAGAATTTCTACTTCTCCTTGCTAGGGACAGAGATAAGTTATTTTGAACCTGTTTGCCTTTGGAAACTATGGAAAACAGGCAGTCAACTTCCAGTGAATTGCAACTTTCACCAGAGGAAAAAGCAAGATTAATTTTTAAGACCCTCATATGGAAAACTATGTTTGCAAGGTTTTTATCAAACCTGTCAATTGTCTTTTGTACAGATTTGACACCAAGGTGCTATCACTGAGGTAAAAGTTATGCTGGTGAAACACGGAATGAAGCAGTTAATGCTACTGCAGTAACTCTGACCTTTGAACTGCAGTTCAATAATCATTAACCACAGTATTAACTATCTTATCTGCATGTTCAGACTGCACTTCCAGGTTTTGATTTAAAGCTTCATCTGAGCTCTTCACTGGGCTTCTTGAATGTCCCTATTCCTCCTTTTTTGTGTAATCAGGCCAGTAGAAAATGCAGAAATCTGTATGACATCAGAATGAGATTGGGGACATTTGTGTGAAGACCTTTCCAGTATTTTAAGATGTGTACCTGCAGCTTTCTGAAAAGCATCAACAGCATTTTCAAGTCCAGCCTGGGTCTGACGATTGCATCTTGTTCCAATCTGTGTGTAGAGAGCTCCAATGTTGAATAAAACACTGGCCTTTTCAAGCAACAGATTTTGCTGACACACTGGGACACCTGTGAAGGAATCATACCTTGGGAAACAAATTTAAGAAGAAGTGTTAAGATTAGCAGAATCCATTGAAAAAACAAGCACTTTCATTCTGTTTTTCTGAATGAGTAGTGCAATTATTAACTGTTCTGCTGCAGTGAAAATGAAGGTGAACAGAAACCCATTATGTTCTACAAGGACAATCCACATAATTAACCAAGCCAGGGAACAGCTTTATTTGAGACAGTTTCCAGCAGGTTTTACAGTAGTGCCTCCATAAGCTCATTACATTTAACTCAGAAGTGCCCATAAAACATCACAGAGGTGGAGAGCATAGTGGGGAAGTATCCATATGTGCTGCTACACCCTCCTACTTAGGTGTTGCCAAAGATCAACTGGCATGTCAGATCCTCTACTGCTTGTGTTTAAAGTTTCTATTTGCAGTTCTGACTAGAAATTTAACAGCTCCTCTTGGCTACATGGTAGTCATCTTTTTTCATCATAAAAATTTTGAATTCAGAGTCAAAATTTGCTCGCAGATATAGTAAATACTCCCTTATAAAAAATAAGTTGCTCTTTTCTCTCTTCTGGCCCAAGTGGTCTTCTTAACAAATTGAAGGAGGGGAATTAAGGTCTGACCTCATTCCTTGTCCTCATTTTGTACACCTAGGTTCAGAATTCAGAAACATCTGTAGCTATCCAAAATGAAGATTATTTTCTCTCTTTCTCTCTTGTGCTAACCTGTAGCCCAAATCATAATCTAGCCAATGGTTCACTCTAAGCATGTAAAGAGTGTACTGTATTCAGGTTTACTCTTAACTTAAAAAAAAAAAATTGACAACACACTGCAGGGATTCAAGAGGAGACACACACTGACATACTACAGATTAAAAGACAGTTAATGATTAACCAGTGTTCTGGGGGGAAAAAAAAGGACTGAAGAGAAACATGAACTACACACTTACCATGTAAATAAAACTCCAATGTGCCTGGTGGGTGGGAAAAATCTGTTTTCTACATAACCAAGTTGCAGGAAATAGCTTATCAACATCTCAATGCCAGCTTCATCTCGGCTAGGAGTGCGGCAGGCCTTGAAATACAATAGATTAAAATGAAGTGCATTCTGTTGAGTTACAGGATGAATGCTGAAACCCCAAGGATAAAGCTCTGCTTCCTTTGGACTTCTGCATATCATAGAAATGTGTGGAATCTGAGAACAGTAAGCTTAAAGCCATATGGATTCATGCCAGAAGTTTTTCAGCTGCACACAAGTAGCACACAACCTTTAAAAAAGCAAACAGAATCTGTTTGGCAAGTCTCAAAGTTAATTAAATAAAGATTGTAGGTATTTTATGAAAGCTACAGAGAAGGCTTTTGTTTCTGGCATAGTACAGGAAACAAACAATAGTCAGAAAGACCAACCATTCTACTACAATATTTTGCCAGGTTAATCCACTTCAACACTCTTCCTGCTAAATTTAAAATACTTTAAAATAAAAAAGGGTAGGCAAGACAAGTCTTGGATTAACAAAATTTACGAAGTTACATCAATAGCTCAATCATTTTGCATAACTTATCTGTTTCTTCACTTTCTCTTTACTCAGATTGCAAAGCTCTTGGACAATGGACATGCATGCCCCATGTCTCAGAAATTAAAGTCAACTGGAGTGTAGTAAGCTCTAAGTAAAAATGTCATATTTGATTCCATACAAATGTTATTTACAACTGTATATTAAAAGACCTCATAGTAAACCATACTTGAACTTACTTGTCTCAGATCCATGAGATCAGCTATTTCATCTTCATACTCTGAACTGTCTTGACTATAATGTTCCAGAATAAAATCCTAAAAAGAGAAAAAAAGATTAAAAATTGGAATATCTAAAATTAGCCTAAACTGTTTTTTCTGCAGTTACAAACAGTATGAAATTGACTCAGTTGTGATTTGAACAGTGTCTATTCCCTTTCAGTCAACATACAACAACCAGACTACAATAAGACAGCAAATTATGATTTGATACCTTAGACAAATTTCACTGTGATGTAAAGGAACCAAACATCTGCTACATTAGCTCCAATTGGTTTTAAAACAACAACACTTAGTGGTTTTGAAAGGGACAAACAAACCTCATTATCTAAAATGACAAGGGGATCCAGTGACCATAAAAACTTGTTAACAGAGAGACTGCCAACTTCTTGTGAGCTACACTAGGGCAATTCCACTACAAATAACAAAGCTGCAATGACATGAAGTGGTACCATGATCTGACCATGGAATTTAACCCACAGAAGTAAAAATAGAGACAAATGGTACAGTGATACAAGATGGCTGACTGTGAGATAAAAATCTATATTGCACAATACACAGAAGTTCAGAAAATACAGAGGATGGTTCAAGTAGCCAGCAAAGTATATTAGACAACAAACAAGCAGAGTTAATGCTGCAACACTGCTTCCCAACTGAGCTATCCTGGTTAGTGTAAGCTGGTGTATCACTACATTATGCTGAGTAAAACCCTCATTACTACTTCCTTTCACACTTACACCAGCAATCAATACTATTAGAAACAAAACCATAGAAGGAAGTTTTATTCTTTGGTTTAACTCTGTCTTCAAAGTGAAATTTCTTATAACATTTTTGGGCTTCTTGTCCTAATTAGGTAGGAGCAATGACCCAAATCAGTGGTAGATAATTTTTAACATATCATGATCTTGATCTTATGGCAAAACAAAAAATAATTTGTACCTAATTTACTTCTGTTTCTTTAAACAAATCTGAAATAGAAGTTATTACTGTTATTCATTCTGAAATGTGCATGTAAAATTTACCTTGAGGGGGAGTGTAAAGTCTACATCTTTGGTTTCCTTTAGGCCAAGAGGTACCAGGGGAATACTGAAAGTCTCTCTATGGAAAAAAACCAAAAAGATTCACAATTTTTTTTCTGCTTCTGTTATAATTACTTTTGTTTTATTTGATGACAGGAAGCTCATACATTGATGGTGTGAAGAGAAAAGTATACAGTTCCTTCCTGCACAAGAAAATCTGCCTAATGGCCTATACTTCTCAAAAAGAGAGTGAAGAAAGCTACTTGCCTGTACTCTTTTTTTTTTTTTCATTTAAGCCTATTTTTCTTTCAGGCAAAGGAAAGGAGTCTCCCAAAGGCTGCCTTACTGCAATTTAGCTCCACAGCTGCTTGGAGATCTGCCACAGTAAGAACCATGGTAAGTATCAGCAGTTATAACCAGCATTTTACGTGTTACCAGTGGTTTTGTATGTAGCAGTTCTCTGTGCAACAGGAGGAGAAGCAGGGCCAAAGTGTACCAGCTCTCACAGTGAGAGGTCTAGGAGTAGAAGTCCAAGAACTACTTAGTTTCTAGACAATGCTGTGTGAACCTCTAGACAAGTCAACATCTAGAATATCAAAGGGCAATAAGGACGAGAACTGACTTTAAAAAGATCAGAATAGCTTCCAGATACAGAGGTGGTTGTGTAGATTTAACACATCAGTATCAAGCAATTATAAAGTTCATCTAATATTTTCATTTTTCCTGAAAACAACTTTTTGACTGTCTAACCATTGTTTTGAGCATTCCATTACCAACTACAAAATCCCACATTCACTTAGGGTCTTGTCAGCAAAACCAACTTTCTTATTGGTGCAAATTCCATCTTGAGAGGGTAGCAGTAGGAATGCAGCTTCCTAAGCAGAGCAAGAGTCCTTCATGATCCAGAAAGTGGCTCTGCTAGCTTGAAAAGGACTTCCAGGATAAAGAGCCAAAACATCATTTCAAGTGGTGCAAATGATCTGATTTCTGATGAGGCTTTTAGAAGAAACCTCAACACTTTTACTACAGATTATATCACTGCTTTTTCCTCAAAAGGAAGTGAGACACATGGAAAAGAAATCCTGATTTAACTGATTTAATCCATTGTAGTGCCTTCCACATTTCCTGTAGATATCAGCATTGGTCATTCAAAGAAAGTGAATTTAAATTTTTTTTCCACAGCTAAGGTGCCACACCCACGGAGGTAAGGTCATGAGAGGACTGAACAGTTAGGGAGGTGATCCTGGATTTCCAGAACTGAATAGAAACAGCATCACCCTTCTCAAGGCAGCAGAGATGTGTGCAAGTACTGGGAGGGCCAACCCTTACATTGTTTTAACACAATCCAGGCTAATCCAGTAAACCATGGGTGTGCCCTTTGTTAACAACTGTATGCACAATAGTCAGAGAACAACTATTAATAGCTACTTACTGTGAAAGGCTGGGGAGCACTTACAGGGAAATTAATTGTTTTAGCTGATGAAACATAAAAAGCACTTAGAGCTTAGAATGAAAAGCATAAGAAAGGCAAAATACCATTCAAAATACATTGGGAAAGTCGGATCAGGAGAGAATAACAAGCATATTGCTGTCCAGCCTCAAGGCTTCTGCCTGCCTTGGGGCCTGACCTACTGCTCATCCTCCAGTGAGACTCCAAATATTTTTAATATTCTTTAGCTAGAAGAAGAAATAGTACTTGTGGAGCCCTGCTCTCATTTCCACAGCTGTAACTGCTCTCTGTGCTCACATGCATCTACGAAGACCAGAAAAATCTTGAACAAGAAACCCAAATCTCAAAAAAAAAAAGACCAACCAAAAAAACCCCAAAATATTTTCACATCAAACAGTTGTCAAAGAGGGGGAGAGTAAGAAGTTTAGCACAAGTTGCTGTTTGAGAAAACTACAACATAGGTATTTTGCATCAAGTCAGCCTTCAGTTGTAAGTTACCTCCCGGGAAATGTGCATCATCCTTTTACATTAAGAATTCCTTGTAATCCACTGGGAAGTTTAACACCTAACTGAGAGCAGTGCTAAGAGGGACCCAAAATTACACCCCATCACATGAAGCATTTCAATTTGTACCTTGAGCTGCTGTTAATCAAATAGTAAATATTTAGTTTTATGAGCAACGAGACATATAACTGATACAGAAATAATTTCAGTATGCAGGCAATGAATGCTCCTTAACTTTGAGGTTCTATCTTTGAGGAATCCATTGCAATTTAAAAGTTAGTGTGCTCTCCAAAGTGGAGAAAAATATACTGGAAAAAAATCCAGCTTCATCTACTAAAAATTCCTCTGCTTTAGCCAAGGAATTTGTGTTTTTCTGTCACTGAAGAGCACACATTCAAGATTACCTAGTCTGCTTTAAACATCAGATCAGCATTGTGTCTCTGTTCTCCAGTCCAGAGGACTGTTGTATGCACCACATTTGAGAAGAGATATTACTGTATGGCTAACTTTCCTACTCCAGAATGCACTGAGCCAATTAGCCATTCCAGTACTGGGAATTCTGCTAAGTGCAACTGCTTGCAGTATAGCCCCAAGAGCTTTCAATTCTCACAATACTCCTCTCTTCAAAGGAACTTCACATCCAAGGATTAGTGGCACATACATTTCCCAAGAGAAGGACAAATATGCAGACTAACCCTTAGTCAACAAATCTACCATCAAGTATGTTCTCTTCCTATCAAGCTCTCTGTTCTTTCACATGATTAGTGTCCAACATTCACACTCACCTAGAAACAGTTTTGTTTTCAAGGGTAAACAGAAGATCTGTTAATAATTGAATAACTTGGCTTTATACTTACTCTGCATTTTGATAAACTTCTACTGAGATATTAAGTCCTTCCAATTCTTCCTTTAAGATCTGCAGGTCTGAGTTTACAAAACTGAGCTCCAGTAGTACTTGCTCTCGTACTTTGTTGTTGGTGGTTGCTCTGCAGAGACATATCAATTTTTTATTGCTCAGGAAAAGGTTTTCTACAAGTTTGCTTGACCCCCTTCGACCTCCAATGCAAGCATTCTCAGCATTTTTAAGATTTCTTTCCTCCTTAAGAGATGATACAAGACCTCATGTTTCAGAATTTATTAGTTTTTTCTGTCAAGAGAGTGCCTGGGATAGTTTCCAGATAATAGCATGCAGCCACAGAAGATTTCCTATATGCCCAATTTTCCATGTATGATTAAGGGGCAAGCTTATTTTCAGATACATTAATCAACAAAACTAAAGCATCTTAGTCAGAATCACTATCCTATTTTCAGATTATGTGATTTTTTTTTATCAAAGAAGATAGGTGGGTGGAGGTGGGAGAGGTCAGGAGACATTCTTCAACAGAGACTTCCCCACCTTATAAATTGAATAAAGATCCTTTGAGACTTCTGATCTTAAGAATAAAAGTAAAAATAACTTTCCCCCAAAAGTTGTTACAGAAAGAAATATCTTTCAACCAGATCTTTTTAATATAAGACAATTTTCTCTATAATTTGATTTTGTTGTATGCAAACATGATTTTGTTTGTTTGTTTCCTTTACCATTTATGTATTTGAATGGCAACACTTTGAACTGCAAGCACAATGGATGTTAGCATTTAACACCCCCAAGCATTTCTTTGTGATTATTTATTTGTGTATTTATATCACAATTTCTAACCTGAGTCTCCATACTGACAATTTCATTAGAATATTACTCTTTTCAAGATACTTAAATCATCTGTATCCATAAATCCACATGTATGAGTTTAAGATAAAAGGTATCCATGCTTAAGATACTGTACCCTTATATTAGAGTCTGAATCTGCAGACAGTAACAAACTTAAATTTGCAGCATTTTGCATTTACCTTTATTTTAAGACAAAATTCACCTTCAAAAATATTTATGAAAAACCAACTCATAAATCTAGGCTGCACTTGGAGCAGTTCTCCAGTTTTATGGAGCACCTTGATGAAGAACTAATCATTCCAAAACTAAAATTCTAAGTTTGTTTTTCATATTATAAATGAGTTATCTGTGATTTTTCTATGCTGTACTTTATTGAATACCTTGGATTGCTTAAATTAAGCAATGTTAACATCTGTTGCCTTGATAAACCAAACTGAATACAAACATATGGTGGGGTGGATCTTCCTTGATAAAGGCAGCACCACACAGATAAATGGGCAAGTTTTGATGCTACAAGCACTTTAATTGTGATGTATTAAGGTTCCATGTTTGGTCTAGCTTACCATCCTCCACAGGAGGGATTCTAAGATCTTTTTCAGAAACCCCACAGTTCCATCCAGACTGACTTGTCTGTTTGCTCTATGGCTATGAACATCCATGCCAATTTAATTTGATTACCTTTTCATGGTTTTTACACTGTAGACTTACTTTTTAGTAACAACCAGCAAAAGACAGCTACAGGGGCAATGTGATATTGTCAAGAGTCACACTGAATTTAATTCTAACTCAACTTCCAGAGCAAAACACAATAAAAAGGAGAGGGTGACTTTTAGAAACTCTAAAAACCAAAGTCTTTGCACTATGTGGATCATGTGCTTCAAGCCTAGCGCTTACTTTCAGCCAAAAGTAAAGAAACCTGCATTTCCAGTTTTTTCTCAAATTCTGCTCCAGGAGGCTTCTTGTGGACAGCAATTGGTTTGTTTCTTTTAGAACTTGATGAAATTCAAATAGAATCTGCAAACATTGTTTACATTTTTCCTTAGGAGACTGTAGATACAACTAATCATGTGAACTGTCTAGTGGTCTGGTTACTTTTAAAATTGCTTCTTTGAAAGAAGTAGCAAGTTTTAATAGTTCAACAGATGTAAATTCATTTTAGATTTTAAAAATATTAAAGTAAGTCTGCCTCTACTTTTAAGTAGATTTAGTTCCCACTCCTGTAAATAGCAACTTCAGTATTTCAGCAGTTAATACTGGCATCAGAAGCTGAACTTTAGGATGTCTAGGTAAAATGTTACCAGTTTTCTCATTAGATATTACTCATCTCTTCAGCCCTTCCAAAACATTCCTGAATCAACAAGCAGAAACATTAACTGAATGAAGTATTCCATTTCAAAAGCAGGTATAATAATAATAAGCTAACCATACAAAAAGCAGTAAAATTCTAAGTCTCACTCATTAAGTCAATTACCAGAAAACAAAGCAAACTTAAGTCAGTCACAGAGGCTAAAATTACCTAAGTTTTGAACCTGTCACATCTCTTGCAAGAGTGGAGATAAAAGCAGTTAACAGATAACAGGCAACCCATTGATTAATGGCAAGTTTAAGAAAATTTAATTTAGCCAAGCATTTTCACTTCTTTAAGCATATTTACTAGATTTTGTTTTTGAAGACCCACTGTTGCTCCAGTTGCAGAGAAACAGACACTACAGGAAACTACTGCAGATGAGAATTTCAATGAGAAAATGATAATTTTCAGTTCAGAAGCTTAGACTGGAAATCTACAGGCTGTTTGCCAAACAGTTGATGTAACAGGATGTAACAGCCTTAAGGCATGGTCAACATAAGGCTATTCCTATGGGGACAGCCACATATGGAAACATATCCTAACAAAATGTAATAGATGAAGTTACATCTCCTGTAGGAGAATTTGATGGCAACTGGTGGTAACCCAGCTCAAATTAGATGTGAGCTACCCTGCTACTCAGGTAGTAAATACCATTATTACAGGGAGTAAAGAAGGCAGTGGATGGTCCTTTGCAGCACACAACTAAAGGATATTGGAAAAAGCCAACAGCATAGTGGCAATACCTTTATTTGATTTGAAGAATAAAAGGGACTCATTACAATATTCAGCAAGGTTCACTTGCCATTATCACTAGCAATAAAGCTGAACAAAGAGAGCAACCTAAGAAAGTCTAACATTTAGCTCATTTACTACAACATAGTATGAAAGTGCACTTGAAAGCAAATAATGACTGTAGAGCTACAGCTTGAAAAAAATCCAGGGAGATTCACAAATCATTCTACAGTAAGAGATGCAGCATGTTTGGGGAAAAAGAAAATACAATAGCTAAGAGACTTCTACAAAATTAAAAGAAAATTAAACAATTGTTGCTTGAGCAAGAAAACTAAGAAACCATGACAGATACCTTAAAAGATTTTCAGCACCAGCTCTCATTCTCACTGCTCTTAAGATCTGTTGGTTTAGAACAGCTCTTTGATTTTGCAGTTTGCTTCGTCCAGTCTCGGCAAGAGGATTACATCCCTAGAATTGAGAAAACAAATTTTTTGTTTCTGTTGGAAGAAACTTCAGAGGGACTAACATGGAATTTAAATGAACTTTAAAGGTTCATTTAAATTCAATGTTAAAGGCATAGGTTCTGTATGAATACAAATTAGCTACCTTGACGTCAATGATGATCTGACATCAACAACAGTATTTCTTGTCTCAAACTTGGTCATTAAAACCAAAAGGGACCATGACCACAGCACGTTTTAACATCAAAATCCAGACAGAAAATATTTATTTTAAACCTTAAGTACACATGTGAACCAGTCTCTTCTCCCCTAAAAATATTTTCAAGATATTTTGCAATTGCAACCAAATTTGACAGAATGTTATGGAGTTTCTAGGATTTTATGAAAACAGTATCTGGCAAGACAGCAACTCTCACCAAAGCTTCTGCCCTGTAAAATATCAGAATTCCGTACTGGGATATATGCAGCCTTGAAATACAACTCTGTCCAAAACAGACCGTGGTGCTCAAAGTTCGGGGCCCAAAAACCTGCTCCCAGTTTTAGGATCTCTGATCTTTCCTTCTGGTGGCTCAGACCTTCAGTACAATTCCTACCCCTCCTTCCTTAGGCTCCTTTCTTCACACCTCAAACTTACCAAAATAGAGCTTAACAGGGTAAAATGATTATACCATCAGACTCTCATCAAATTAGGCTCTTAAAAAGTAAAAGGTGAAATCCAGAATTCACAAGAATGCTCCCACAGACTTGCATACCCTACACAAGTACAAGACTCAAAACTCAAACTGCTGAAACCTGTGTTTGAGCAGGACTGAGCCATTGTATTCTGAGCACTGATAAGCTAAAACTGCTACAGGTGAATAGGACTGCATGTTTGTCCTTTTTTGTTTAAGGGAAACACAATTTTAACACCTTTTTAAAATATGTTAGAAATTTCTCTTCCACAATTTATTCTTTGCCCCCGCCACCCCTTTTTTAAGAAGTATCAAATGTCTTTGAATCTTAATACTCAGGAGTCTGCCAGCACATCCCTGCAGCCTTAACTAATAATTCTGAAACAAATAAAATCACCTCTTTGAGGCTTACCCTTAAATTAAGAATGTCCTTTTGAGTGGCCTCACTGGGTATGATTACAAAGCTTATCAGTCCTACTGTATTGTCTGCTACACAAGAAGGAGGCTCAGACCCCTCTAAGTCTTCTTTCAACTATTCCAGCCACTAAATTATGCACTATTTTGGACCTCTCCCTCTTAGTTTTGACTAGAAAAATTTGTTATAAGAGCATTTAAAAGTCTATTAACAAGCTCTAATTATGAATGGTCAAGCAATGACATACCAGGAAAACAAAAGTATTTAAATAGAACATGACATTCTGATCATGAAGTTCAGTTCTTGTTTTTGTTGTCAAGTGAAAGCAAATTGACTTGACAACAGAGAAATGAGCTGATCAAACCAGAGTACTCTAGTTCAGTACTATGAGAAGGCACATAGCCCAATAATATTAATTTAACATATCTAGTTTGAAAAGCTTGTAATAAATAGGTAAAATGGCAGGAAGCTTCTGCAAACATCTTCAGAAGCACCATTTTCCATATAATTTCAAAAACCACACCAGACTGAATTACTGCATTGAAATGTTTCTGCATTGAAATACCACTCAGAGCACGAGCCCACAGCTCTCTTCATTGAGAAAGCTCTCACTGGTCACAGCGAGCTTGACATGTGTTGGTTTGGCACAGCCTAGTTTTTTAGCAGCAGGGGAGAACCACAGAATGGCTTTGTGAGAAGCTGCTAGAAGCTTCCACCATGTCTGACAGAGCCAGTCTCTGATGGCTCTGAAGATGAACATGCTGCTGGCCCAGTTAGAGAGGCTGGCAGTGCCTCTGTGATGACACATTTAAGAAGAAAACCAAAACAGCGCACACGCGGTTTGTCCCAGGGGTGGCGAGGTGCCGCGCTGCTGCCATCTCAGCGTGGCCGGAGTCGAGCCCTGCCTGCCTGGCTGGCCCTGCCCAGCCATGCCGTGGGAGGGAGGGCACGGGCAGTGGTGGCTTCTCCCTCCCAGCACCTCGCTTGAGGAGAGGCACTAAACAATGCCAGCACCACGGGATCCGCCGGCAGTGCCGCAGCAGCGGGGCCGCCTGGCCGGCAGCAGAAACACGGCAAGCAATTCTCTGACATGGAAGCTAGACAAAATCAACCTCTCAGCACTGTGGGATCCTGCAAGCATCTTTGAATTGGTGGAACTCGTTGGCAATGGTACCTACGAGCAGCACTTTTTCTTCTAGTCAGGGAAGAGGAGGAAGTGAGGGCATGTGAGGGAAAACAACACGGCACCACCAAGGTCAGTGGGAAAGAAAGAGGGGAGGAGGTTTTCAAGCATCTGAGCCAAGATTCCTCTGCCAGCCGTGGTGAGGACCATGGTGAAACAAACTGTCCCCCTGTATTGCATGAAGTCCCCAGGGCATGCAGAGATCCACTGGCAGCCCGTGGGAAAAGCGCTCACGCTGGAACGGGTGGGTGCCAGAGGAAGCTGTGATCCAGTGGGAGACCTGAATAGAGAGAGAGGGCCCTGCTGCCAGAGACAGAGAGGCCTTGCTCCCAAACTAGAGCAGCCTGCCTTTAGAGAACTGCACCCTGTGGACGAGCGACCCACGCCACAACAGTTCTGGGAAGACTGTTCGCCTGTGGGAGGGACCCCACAGCAAAGCAGAGGAAACACTTCTCTCCCTGAGTGAACAGAAAAAGATCTCGAGTGATGACCTGACCAAGACCCCCATGCCCTGTCTCCCTGTGATGTCGGTGGGAAGGAGGGAGGGGCTATGGGGAAAAAAGGTGCTTTAAAGGCTTATTTTACTTCTCATTATGCTCCTCTGACTCTGTTAATAATAAATTTACTTTATACCTTTAAATTTGAACCTGTTTTGCCCTTAGAGTGTTTTTTCCCAGTCCCCATCTCAAATCATGAACCCTTAGTTAATTTCTTTTTTTTTTCCCTCTCCTGTGCCCAGCTGAGAGCAAGAGAGGATGAGCAAATGAAACTTTTGTGGGTGCCTGGTGTTTGGCCCGTGTCAAACCACGACACACATAGAAGATGAACTTTTTACTGGAGGGAATACACACATGCAGCAAACTCATTCATTCATCTCAGAAGTAGCCTTTTAACTACCAAATACTTTATGCTCCTTTACACACAGTAAGACATAAACAATGCACACTTTAGTGTGTAACATGGTCTTGTAGCCACAAGTTGCTGTCTGCTCTTAGTCTGATTCTTTTTCTGGAATGAAACTGTTCTTCCCCACTTTGCTTTTCCTTCATTTGTGTTGTATAGTCTTTTTTACTACTGCTATTCAAAGTTTTATCTCCTTCCATTCTATCCATGCCATTTTTCATTTGAACCTCAGAAATTATGTGCTCTTGCATTCCTTTTGAGAATTTAATTCTCATCTCAGACCTGTTATCTCCGTATCTACGCACGGTATTTCCTTTCAATTTCTGTTGTCTTCCAGTTTCCTTCCAACTTCTTTCTTGACCGCTTAGTTCAAGCATCCTTCTGAAATGTATCCTTGCCTTGCCCTTCATTTTTTCTGTAAAGCTGCAGCTTCCTCCCAGAACTCCCTGGTTCTTTTTGTGTGCCAAACAGGTTTGATGACATCATTCAAATACTTCTTTACAGCTTCACTTCAGAAATTTTTCAGGAAGATCAACTGCCTGATTCCCAAGCCCATGAAGCTCATAGATGTGATCTCTTCATTTTAATGAACTTTTGATCAAGCTCCCACTGAACAATGAGTACAGAACTGCAGTGATCTGAAACTCTCTGCAAAGAGAAAAAGTGTAAGAGATGTTTCCCTCCATTTCAGGTCCCCAGGCACTATTGTCTGTAGGAAGGAAAACCAGCCCTGGGCCCCACCAGGACAAGGCACTGACAGATCAAGGTGTCTGTATAACCTCCAGTGTGCCTGCAAGTGCAACAGTTTTGATAAGAGGCTTCTAATGGATAGAGGAGTCTGTTCTCAGGATACACTCACCTGTTCAAGCATATGGCTCCCATTAACTTCACAAAGCCTGTAAGGAATTGATATTTTGCTTTTTGAAAAATGTTGCTCTTTACATCTCCTGCGCAGGGACTGAGGACACTCAGTCAGTTTGTCTTCATTTGCAGGCTTAAACTCTTTATTGCAATCAAGCTGCCATAAAACTGATGGATAGTGTGGGAAATGGATTTATAGAAAATTCTCAAAGCCTGTCAGAAAGCTCACATAGTGTGTACCTGTATGCAAACTTTGAGATAAGAAATGCTGACTTAGAAATGCCATAGACTAGGACACTGTTGAGAGGGAAATGGAACTAGAAACAAGTTTCAAAAGATAACCTTACAAATAAGACTAGATACTTTGGAGAAATAGAACTGTGAAAGATGTATTATAGTAAGACCCACGAGAAGTAATTTTAGATGATTGGCTTTAGAGCATTTACAGCATAGTGTAGGAAAAACTAATAAGCCAAGAAACACTTATAATGTATTGAAATTAAGAAATAATTAACTTCTGATTGTGATGGTGTGAATTATAATATCTGTATTGTCTGACCCTTCACATGAGACTGAAAATAGAATAAAAGTTTTTAAAACTCCTCTCAGTTATCCCATCTCTAAGTCAAAAAAGAGCTTAATCTGACAAAGGTAAAAGTCTGCATGGAGAACAGTGAAAATAACCAATATCTGAAAAAAACCCTCAAGAAATACACAGTCTGGGAAAGATACCCCTTGTGTAAAGCGCAAATTCTGTGTACTAAGAAGTTATTTAGCAAACAGGTCCAAGCAAGCGCTTAGTTTTGTCTTCCTCCATGTAGAAGATCCCTTTCCCAAACAGCATTTCTACATGGCTCACATCAGAAGTCCAGTCATGATGAATGCAAAAATCATGACTGTTTGCCAAACAATGAGTAATGGCAGTAAGTATTCGAAATTAACATAAATATGCTTTACAAAGTAGTGGTTTGAACTTTTAAGATGAGCCACACTGTCTGAAGGTGACACAGAGTTGAAACTGGGTGTGTCTCCTTGCTGAAAGGAAAACAGTCCTTTCCAGCCAGTGCAGCCTGTGCTGCCTGTCAGGCCCAGCAGTGTACACAAATGGCCATATCCTCCAGGTACTTAAACATGCATGTTTAAATAACAACTATGTATGGAACTTATGCACACAACCAACTTCTTTGGTTCTAACAGCAATCACAGAAAACAGCATGTTTCACAACAGTATTTCTAGAACTGATCCCAAGTCCTGCTAAATTGTCATTTCTTTACCTTCTTGCAGTACTATAATTAATGGTTTTTTGCATGTTACCACTACTTCAGTTTTGAAAATTTAGCTATATACTGCAGATCTTTCAGAAGCACAAGTTTTATCTGAGTGTTTTGTTGTTATTGTTTTTTGCTTTAATAAAGAGGTTGGGACGATCTGGTCTTCCAGAGCCTGGTCTACTTGTGCTATGAATGAAGTATTTTATAGTTCTAAGTGCCTGGCCCAAAGATTAATACAAAGTTAAAGAAGAAATTCTTGTATTAGACTCCAAATATGTATTTCCTACATGAAGTCCATCTTGTCACAGCACTCACTAAGCAAAATTTAACATTCATATTTCATCAGAGACGTCTGTCTCTTGACTAACCAAGTTTCAGATGATTCTTAGTTTCACATGAAGGCCTACTTTCTGTTTCAGGTTTTATGGATTTGTATATAATGAGTGGACTTTGGATGACAAGGGTTATGAATCATTGCTATGCTGTTTCTGTCCTGCCAGAGGAGAGGAAAGAGAACAAATAGCCAAATAAATATTCCTGTGACAATGCTAATGTTGATGGTTGCCTGGCTACTAATGACTTAAAAAGAACCCCATGAGCTAAACGCCAGTGGAAGGACAGGTGTGGCAGGTTGGTAAACTGATACATTAACAACAGGTGGGGGGAAGCCCTGCAGAAAAAAGCTCAAAAAGAGGGGAAGGACACAGAGTTAATTAGGGAAGTGCTGATTCATGAGCTAGTTACCATACCTATCATCATCTTCAGTCTGGTACCTCACTTATGGAGCTGCTTGTTTCTGCTTTCAGCCTTCTTCCCTGACACAGGGGACTAATACACAGTCATTCTTTCTGAATCAGCTTGGTCTGTATGATAAGCATCTAGCCTCACAGATGAAAGCAAAGCTTTAAGAAAGAGAAAAAAATTACGCACCTTTGTTCAACTGATCAGAATCTAAGGATTTATTAAGCTAGCTGTCCTACTGCTCTGCCTCTGTGTAGCACAGAGGACTGCTATCCAGAACAACCAAATTGAAGCTGGGATGTTTCATGTTGAACGAGCCAATACCTAGAGAGCTGCAGAAATGTTACCCTTGGAAAATTAACTGTGGCTTTTTCTTACCATTTACTGCAACTTTCTGACTGGTGAGAGAAGTTTGAAACTATGGCCAGTGTAAGGCGCTATGAAGCAGCAAGCCAAGGTGGGAAAAACAGAGTAGAAAGAACTTGCTAGGTATCTCTTCCTTGCTCTGCTCCTACCCACCAACAAAACCAAACAAGAAAAATGAAAACTACCCCCAAACAAACAAGCTAAAAATAAGGTAGGCATAGCCCTACTAACTGGTCATCACACAAGCACTGGATCCCATGACTGGATGAGCACTATATTATAAATATCCTGAGTTCTGTATGTTGATGTGTCTCAGGGATATTTACTTTGCAAAAGCCTACTGGTTAAGTGGGGTGGTGTGCTATTAAAAAAAAAAAAGGGAAAAAAAAAGGGAGAATAGCTTGAAAAACAAAGCTGTTTCTCTCATAAGCATTCAAAGGTAACTAAAAACCCCAGGAAGACATTTGAGAGGCCAAGCAAGCCACAGAACCATGGCAGGTGTAAAAAATCACCATGGTTGGGAAAAGCATCTCATGTAAGCAAAGCAGCACATGACCTGCTTTAATTACTATTGGTCTGTTCATAAATACTTCCTGCCTAAATGCTTTGCTCTACTTTTAAAACAAATTGTTCTTTGCTCGTATCATTAGTTTTGTCATTATTTTCATAGACAAGGAAGACTGGGGGCAGAATTTGGATGGATGTGTTGGATATGCATTGCTGATTCACTGATTGCTGTCACTAACAGTGAAAGAATGTGAGACTCCGTCCAGAATAGGTCAAAACATGAGGCTCATGGTCCAAGAGCTCTCACACCACCTAGGAGAACAGGTACAGTGTGCCCTGGCCATGTACACTGAACTAAGCCAAGGTAAACAGAACAGTAGCAAAACCAGTTCCTGGTACATTATCATGCCAGAAACTAAAAAGTTCCAGGCAGAAGCTCTATCTTCTTTCTGATGGAAAGTAAGGTGCTTCCTCCATTTTGCCATACCCTCTTCAGGACCCCACAAAGGATATTTTTTGTTGTTGTCTGTTTTGCTTTTAGAAGTAAAATTCTTCTCACAAGTTTGGTTGCAGCTCATCAAACAGCTCAAGAGAGTTGTTTTGGAAGGGTGATATAAGAGGAAGTGAATGGGGCAACAGTGATAGAGTTAAACCCCGTGTGGCTGCACAGGTAATTTCCTTAAAATTAGGTGATTAAAAAAGAAAAAAACACCAACAAAAGACACACCAGCATTGTGCCAGCTCAAAGCATCTTACTGGTTTAAGGAAAAATTTTGCATATATAAACGATAGGTCTTTGCCATGGGGAAAAAGGAGATAATGGAAAAAGACAGGGTAAGGGAAAAGGTTCATCTGGAGCAGCTCTGACATCACTGGAAGGGAATAGGGAGGGTAAATCTGAGAAAGGGTGCAGGTGGACTTCAGTTCCTGGCACCCACCACATCTCAGACTCATGGCAGAGTCAGTTTTTAGTGTGACAACAGAGGTCAAAGCAGGAAACACGACTGTGCATCTGTGCCCCCATTTCTGGCCAGTCACAGTTTTATGGGGCCCCCTCCCTACATAAAAAAAAAAAAGGCACTAAACAAAAATTAAGTAAATAAGTTGTTTTACATACTGCATCTTGGGGATAGTGAAGGCTGCTTTTTGGTATGCTGTATTTAAAACTTCAAAAAGCTTAATACAAAAGAGCAAGAGGGATTTTGAGCACACTTCCCATAGTAATCTGTTCATCAAAAGAAATCATCAAGAGTCTAAAACTATTGGATACTGTGTGAATTGCCCAATTTTTCTCAATTATAAAATTTCATTGTGCACAATATTCTTAGAAAGTATAGGAGACAACCTCACTGTGTGAGAAGTGCTTGGAAGTCATGTTTGAGCAGGATTGATGCAAAGCAAGTGTTTTCACCCTGCTACACAGCTTACAGAGCAAAAAAAAGTCAATTAAGTATGTACCTTTTGACCTAAAAACACAAGGACTATCCTTGGAAAGTGATGTGATTCTGCACCAACAAAAGTGGTAAACTCAAATCTTTTCAGGAAAACAAACAGTGTGATGTAGAAAGGAAGGAGAAAACAATACCAAGGTAACTCAGAGGGGAAGGGGGGAAGACCCATGGACACCCATCAAAAGCTCTGTCACTAATTTCAGTCACATGAAATCACCAAGTATACCGTTCACAGGGACATGTAAGATACCCCATTTAAAGTATCTCCTTGGGTTCACAGCTTGTCCCCGTTAAAGATTCCAGGAGTGGGATTGTTTTGGTCCTTTTTTTTTTTTGGTGTTTTGTTTTTCCTCCCCCTTCACCTAGAACTTCTAAATCAGAATTAAAGCTCTGACTTTTGAGACCTTTTGAGGCCACATATAACAAGGTATACTATTGTCCTTCTTAGTTTTAAGGACTAAAGGCTTTGAGCATCTAGCCTAATCTGAAGTTCATAACTTTAATAAAGACACTTATGAGCTGGCTGAACCTTTCCAAGATCTGAGGGAACAGAGGCAAGAATGTTTCACTGCAGCATGTGGCTCATTCAGATTTTATCAGATCCCTAATTTTTCACTACTTATGTCTTAAAGCAGTAAGTAATAGGAAAGATGCTCTTGATTAGGTATTAAATTGATCTTACACTACTTTCATATATGAGAAAAATTTCATTCCTGTCCAATAGACTTTACACTGATCTAATACTGTATCAGTGACCATAACTGCAACATACAACAACTTAATTTAAAATAAACTCAGTCGCTTATCAAGTCTGAATGTAGAAGATCTACTACTCTTAGGACCTGAGGCACAGCTTGGGTACTAAACTTCAGTTAGCCCTTATCAGTAACTTAGTAAAAAAGTTGACTTTTCATGAACTAACACGCCTCAAGGCAGCCTATGAGCTTCCTACCATGCAGAAAACATAGCTATGAAAACTAAGTAATTACAACTTGGCCACATTGTATGACTGGGAAAGACTGCTAAAGACCTGCTAAAGACTACTAAGAAAAAAGTGATTTACTCACCAAATATTATAATAGGATTACTCAAAAGAGGAAGCCAGACAAGTTTTGGTCCGAGTTTTGTTTCAGCGTGTCTAGTTATTTACAAGGTGGTAGTGATTCCTTGCAGCATGGCTGGCACAGTAAAGCTTGGCTCTTTTCAGCTAGAAACAGCTCCTCTGCTAAAGGGCAATACTGCTTAAGTTCCTACAGGCTTATGAATTTGATAAATACTGTGGCAAAAAAATCAAACTGCCTGTAAAGAGGGCAACAAAGCAAAGCCTATGTGCCTCCCTACCTCGTAATCTAGGTGGTTGCTGAAGTGCGTAATGGGGCTCTTTTTGCGCAAAGGCGAGCAGCAACACCTGATGTACGCAGCTTTTTTTTTTTTACCCCCTCCATAAACTAGACAGTTCATGGTCTTGGATCCAGAATCTACACCAAAACCCCCATACATACACCCCGACTTGAAACCTACGGACCGGAGTTACAAGTGCTGGGAACTTAAAAACAGCAAGGGAAGGCCGAATCAAAGCTCTCTGAAAGCGGCACTTACTGCCCTTTACCTCCAGTGAAGTTCACAGAACCCCACAGGGCTGCATTACAGGCAATACTTAACTATAATTACTGTTGTGCAAAAAGAACTCAGGTGCGGGTTACGGCATAAGCCGCCCAGTCAGTCTGAAAAGTAATTATGGCAGATGTTCATTAGGAACTTCCTAATGAATCTGTTAACTTCGTACCTTACTCCAGTAAACTTTCTTACAGGTACATAAGGCAATTTACTAGAAAGCGCGCGGAGACGCAGCGAGTAGCAAATGGGGAAGAGAGCAGGGGGTAAAAAATAAATAAACACGGCAAAAAGAAGGCCGACAAGTGCAATTGGACTCATTTTGGGAAGCTACGAGGGCTCCGGTGCCTCCGGGTGCCGCCCAGCTCAGAAGCAGGGGAGCGCCGCCGGGGTCCCGCGCAGCGCTCCGCCAGCTCAAGGCGGGTCCGCGCCGGGCGCCCCCTCAGGGCCAGCCCCCATCTCGCCTCCCTGCCCCGCCGCCCCCCAAGGCCGCTCCCCACGCCCGTGGCCTGCCACAGGACGGAGCCCACAACGCTCCGCCGGGAGAAAGCAGACCGTGAACGACCGAGACGGGACCCCAGCCCCGAACCGCCCTCGGGAGGCGCTGCCCCGAGCACACAGCCACTGTACACGCAACCCACCCGCCCCGGGCTGGCCACCGAGCCTCCCACCTTCCGAAAGTAGCCGTCCCCCGCCGGCTCCGCCGCCTGGCGGGGCAGCAGGGCGTCTGTCATCTTCGGGCGGGCCGACCAGCCGACCGACCAGCCGTCCGTCCGTCCGCCACTGCTACGAGACGAGCTCTTCGCCGTGAAACCACGACCCTGCGGAAATGCCACCGCTGCC
>VXBC01007350.1:33683-61793 GCA_013399945.1 Ploceus nigricollis
GGCGGGGAGGAGCTGCCCCGCCCCACGGCGCTGCTCCTCCGCCGCCCAGTGGTCCTGCCGAGGTCCTTGGAGCGCCCCCCGGGCCTCTCCCCGCAGAAGCCCCGCCGGGGTGGCTGAGGCGCCCCTCGTGCGGAGACGGGCGGTGGCTGTGGCTGACTGGGAGCGGAGCCCGGTGCCGGTGTGCGGTGGCGGCTCAGCTCGCTCCTCCTCGGCCCTGCGGCCGTTCTCCGCTGGAGCGTGCCGGAGTCTGCCCGGCCGCCTCGAAGGCACGACTCGCCTCCTGGCCCTTCCCCGCGGCCTCCCGCGCCGCCCAGCCTGGCCACAGCCCCTGGGGGCGGCCACCCGGAGCGGCCACTCCCGGCACCGTGGGGCCGCCACCGGCTTTCCCCGGGCACCGCCTCGGGGAGGCGAGGTTCCGCGGGGGGCTGCCCCTCCGAGCAGGCTGGTTCCTGCGAGAGGGGCGCTGCCAGCCCCGCGGGTGCCGCCCGCAGCGAGGAGCATCACTGTGGCGGGGCCCAGGGCCCCACGGCCACTCGGCACTGGCTGCTGTGGGGTGGGTACGGACCTGCCGGCACGGCTCCAGCACTGGTCTCTCCCTGGCCCCTCTGGGAGCCCGGCCGCCCGCACCCTGCTGGTGTAAAGGCTGGGAGAGGTGCCGGAGCCCGGGCCCCTAAAAAGGGCAGCGGTGTCTCAGTGAAAGGCAGGGCTGGCTCTGCTCCAGCAAACTGCTGTGGGACCAGCCTCAACATTGCGGAGGTCTGCATTTGTTCGTGCTGCAGAGACCACCTGTCTGAAACACCCCGTTGTGGAATTGGTTTCACAAACGTTATTGGACACTTGTGTGAGGGATTTGCCAATACTGGTTCCTGTTCCTAGCCGTGCCTTACCTACAGAGCTTCCTGCACATTCAGCATTGAAAGATGCAGTACTTCTATCGGTATTACCAAACTTACCTTCCTCCCCACCTCCCCCGGCCTTATTTCTCTTGTTTTAGCTTTCTTTGAATTATGGTGTAGTTGTGTCAGGCAAAAAAAAAAATTGAAGAGAGAACTTTTTTTTATGAAAGGAAAAGATATCCTTGGAATTATATTCTTAATGAAACGGTTCTTTGAAAATACTGGGGTCTCCAAAGGGTTCTGCAAGGCAGGCTGGTTAAACTGTGTATCTACTGCATGTTTTTAAGGAAGAATACTAGAGTCAGCAACTCAGAAACTGAGATCCAAAGATTTGCTGTCTTGAAAGCAGCTGAATTTTGTTTGTTATGATTTTGCTGACTCTCACCTCACTATTTTTCCCCCCAATAATTCTAAAGATACTGGATGAATGTATCAAAATGTGTATTAAATATGAATAGGTGAAAGTAGGAAACTTGCTTCAGTTTCTGATTTGAGTGTGTAAAAATGTTTTAATTTTTATGCTATTAGATAAGGTACATACCTGACAAAAAGGGTTTTAAAATTCAAACCTTGCAAATCAGTATAAAACTCCAGTGCAATACATAGAAACTAGTTTAAGGTAAGTGAGTAATTTGCCGATTAAAACAACATTAATGTAACCCTCTTTGGAGTTTGCACTGCTCTCACTGGCTTTATTGAAACTGATCTCATTGAAAGGCTACAGCTATTACTCCAAATAAAGTCCTAAGAGCCTGTAGTCAGGCCAAAGGCTCAGTTAACAAAAATGATGATTATCATGGTTATGTGTAAAACACAAATTTGCAGAGATTTCTGCATGATACAACGCCAAAGACACTTTCTAACATATGCTGGTGACAAAATGCTGCCTTTCTTCATTGCTGGTGGATTCTTTGAATAAAGCAAAGTCAGCACATCTAGGAAGTTTCTGCAGTAAAAGCAGGAGTCCAAGATAGCAGCCTTCCTCCCTGTTGTGAGTGTCTGGGGTATATCACCCAGCACCTCACAGCTGCCAGATTAGACTGTGCCTTCCCCTCGCTCGAATAAAGGGTATTTCATCATGACTGCATTCGGGCTGATCGAGTGTTTCTTCACTAAGTCACTGTAGGTTTTGTGTGCACATAGTGAGTGTGGTTTTTTTGCAAAAGGCACATATTGATTATATGGTCTCGGTAGTGCTCAGCTGTGTAATGACTGAGTAGGAGTGCTCTCTGACCCTGGAATGTAAATTGCAGCTCAGAACATTCCAAAACCTGATTTACACTCAAAAAAAACCATGTCCCTGCTCTTCTCTCTGTCTTGCCTCCAGTAGCTTTTTGGTTGCTGTTAGAATTCCTAAATAGAGTTGGGTTCATACCACAGACCTTCTCATGATTACTGCCTGAGTCTGAAGGCTTGGTTGCTGCATTGTAAAGACTGAGAAATATAGGCTAGAAACACAGATTAATGCGTTCAGAAAATGGGTTGTAAAGATACAGGTGTTTGCTTTACATTTATTTTTAATATTCAAAGAGAGTCAATTCTCTGATCTGGTGTACTGGACACGCACTATCTGTAAGAAAGCATCAAATGCTTAAGAATTTGCATCTAAAGAATATCAATATGTGCTGAGGCCTGAGCAGCAGGCCTAAGCCAGGGCTGACTTACAATCCTGGGCACTGTGTGACCAACACCATCAGTATTACTTACCTAAAAATAGATGACCACGACACTTATGCCAGCTGTTTAACACCAAATGGGCTGCTTTAGAAACTCTCCCATAATCTTGTGTAGTTATCTGCAAGACATGTATCATTTTAGGCAACTTTCCCAACTGACATTAATAGAGGTTTGTTTGTATGATATTTTAGGGAAAACCCACCCAGCCGAGGCCTGGGCTCTGGCCCAGTGTGCCATCAGATCCAGGTGTTTCTGTGCCACAAATATAAACAGGTCACTTTGGCTGGCTGATTCCGGCCTATAAAAACTGGACTCCCTTTCAGGGCGAATTCAGAAGCCTCACCTATGGGTGGATGCACCATGTAGGATTTTCCCAATTGACAAGAAGAGTTCTCCAGGTCCTCTCTGTGAAATGGGGCTCACCAGCAATTGCAATTGCAGATTCTGGATGATGGTAAAGTATTTAGGCACTTGGTGATCTATCTTTCTCAATCACTGTTCTCTTTCTTGTATAGTAATGATTAGGTGCATTACTTGCTCATTTTTCTTGTTGTTAAAGCTGACTAGTAACCTTATTGTTTCATTAAATGTATAATTTTATTTTTGTGATGCCTTACTATTCATAGTAATATAAGACCATTCTCTCCATTGGTGTCTGTGTCCTTCAAGTTGCCCTGTCAATTGGCAAAACAGTTCTGCATGAAGTGTTGAATCTGAAAGAATTGGTCCTTATCTCTGCATCACCTCTCTTAGTTCTTTCCAGAAGAACTCATCACCTCCTGGTTCTTTGCAGAACTAGGTGCTAACTGGCTTTGTGCTTTTCCACAGATAAAGCAGCCAGGTGATGTAGACAATGACCATGCTGGAAACAGGCACATAATGGCAGACAATTGTCCCATGTTTTGTCCCACAATAGTAAAGGTAAGAGGGATGAGAATTGGGACCAGAATCTGAACACCCTTACCGCAGACACATATATATGATATATATGTATATATTTCTCAGATGTTTGTATCACTCCACTCGTTCTGTTAATCCTCTCCTTCTTCTCCTGCTCCATCATATGAAAAAATATGTGAATATAAGAAAACCCATCAGTAGTCTTCTCTTTGGCCACTAGGAAATAGTTCCAGTTTGGGAAATTAATTTCCTGCTGGGGCACCGGTTATGTATCATTCCATACCCAAGACAGGAATCTGGCTGCTCTCTGGAGAGACAATGTTTCTTATCTCCGATTTTACAGACCTTTTGGCTATATGGTGATAGCATGTCACAAGACATCTTTTGTCCCAGAGAGACCCAGAGGCTTACCAGCAAAAGCACGTTAGAATTATACTGTATAAAGGGAGAAGTATGCATCAACTCCTGCTGCTTCTCAAGGTAGGCTTTTGAATTCTGAACCTGACATAATAGGAACATTTCTGTTCCTATTGTTGGTGNTTTTTGAATTCTGAATCTGACATAATAGGAACATCCTATTGTTGGTGGCCTTGAATATTAAACTTAGATTCTGATCAGAAAGACAGCAAGATTTTGTCAGTAATCCTGACAGCCTGTAGCTTTATGTCAATAAATTCCACTGCAGTGATTTAGTTGAGTTAGTATCATCCTTCATTGCTGAAGATTGCAGTTCTTAATGAGTAAGTATCTGCCTCCTGTATCAAGTACTAGGTGAGGAGTGAGGAAACATGATCATAGGTCGATTTTTTTTTTCCATTCTCTTTCCAAATAGTATTTGTGAGGAGGAAAAAAGAAGATTGCAAATTGCAAAAATAGGGCATGAGGCACAGTAGCAGCAGTGATGTGAATCTGCTTTGAGACTGTTACAAATTTACAAGATGGAGTAGAAGATTTCCTTACCAAGAAATTTACTGAGCAACAATAAATGATCTGAAAATGATCTGAAAATAACAAAAAAACTCAGTTTCAGGACTTAGATAAGCACGATATGATTTGCTGTAGGTGCAGTGCTCCACTGCTGCTTCTTCACCTTAGAGGTATCAACTGCAGCATTATCTTCACTGAAATCCCGTTTACTATTAAATAACTAATATGCTTTGCCTATTCTACTGTAAAATCACATTGGAAACAAGACATTGCAGTTTATGTGGAAACTAAAACAAAACGTGGGCACAATCATCACCACTTTCCCCAGCTAATGCCTTGCCTTTAACCGAGATCGGCAGATAAAAGTCTGGATATTTAAGAACAATATGTGTTATCTCTTTTTATTTTCTAGTCCTTAAAAAAAAGAAAAGTAGCACTTTAGAGAAGCTGAGGCAATGCCTCAGGGGCTGACCTTCAGGTGACTGTTTTATCAACTGATGCAACAGCCCTGAGTTGGCAAGATGAATATTCAGTGAAACATTCCCATTGAATGCAAGACAAGGCAGAAATGAGTTTGTATTTTTTTATTGTTTGTAAAAATACGGGATTTTTATACTTCCTATGCTTATGATTTTGGTTTTTTTCTTTAATGTGATTAAAAAAAACCTTTTAGATGAATCGAGTTTTTGCTTTTTTCTTTTATATATCGATTATACCAATTTTAGCCTGACGTTCCCGTGACTCGCATGACTTAAAACTAATCAACAAATCTATTTGAAGAAGTGGTTTTAAATAATACAACAAAAGACATAACAAGACACTTCTATGCCTGATCTTCCCGATGAACCAATACAGAACCAGATGTTGAAAACTATGTATTGGAAAACAACAGCCTGAAGTCTGCCCATGGCTTTAGGGCTCAATTTCAGCCTTACATCCACTGGCAAATATGTGAACTTTCATTTAAAAATGCAGATTTTTTTTTCTTTCACCAGACAAATATCTGTAAAAATTATTTGAAACACAATGTATTCAATTCTACTAATATTTTAGTTTAATTGCAATTTAAAAAAAAGACATTGGAATTAATGTCTTATATAACAGCTACAAATAGCAATTGTCACCTGGTTTAATAATTGTAAACGAGAGTTTACCAAAGAGAAGGAAATACCACCGGGATGCAAAAGTGATTCTAATCTGAGAAAAGCCTTATCAGGAAAAAAGCTTCAGTATTTGATTACCCCAACTCTTTGAACTGATCAGACGAAACACTCTAAAGATCTTCTGTTAGCAGTGTGCAAAAAAGGTTTGTTTAAGCCGGTGTGTTAAATCGAAGTCACACAGTATCGACTATTCAGGAACAATTCTTTCCCAAACAAAGGGAAACAGCAAGTGTGCTAACAACTCGTTTTGCCACTGTATGTTCTAGCTAAGTGCTTAGTAATGATGAGAAAAGACAATGCACGTAGATAGTGTCTGTGGCTTCTACTGTGTTGTTTCTAAGTGAATTAGAGAGCTGAATGAAACAGAGTCCTCCCTGTTTGCATGGAACCGTGTCAATATTTCCTATGGAAACCTGAAGTCACGTGCAACCCCGGCAGTTTCACTTGGAAAGAAACCAGCTCCATGTAAACAAATGCAGAGAGATACTGCGATGGAGAACACACAGAAGTCGTACCTGTTAAAGGAAGGAATCTCTGAAGACTGTGTTTTGATTTATTTTCAAGGATTTCAAAGAAACTGGTGATACTTTAAAAAGTTGTGGACTGATAGACTCTTTAGCGCAAAGAGAAGCGTTTGGGTTTTGGGGGTTTTTTTGGGGGGCGGTAACAGTGGAAATCAAATCCAAATTTTGAACACTTGGGTCCTGCTGGTGAATACTGTCTTTGTACAAAAAACATTCAGTAAACGTTTCTCTCTCGATACAGGACTTCCCAAGGAGGTTCAGAGATTCCTGAAAGCGTTCAGGGATGAACCTCTTTGAGGGAAGGTTTGAACGCCCAGACTTCTGCCCCGATTTCTGTGCAAATTCTTCTTGAACAGCGCGTAAGACAACGTGGTTAGGCAAATTTTGCCATGGATTTGCTTAAGTGTACAATGAAATCCGCAACTCCGTTGATTTTGATTCAGGGTGGAGTCCGCTTTATACCCTGATTTAGGTGAAATCTGTTTGTCAGAGTCGTTGCTGCCGTTTTCCCAGCCCTGAGTCTGAGGGGGGCTGATGTGGCGCACTCGATCATTGAAGTTGATGAGGGAGTTACCGCATGGCTGCTGATGACCGGAGTTTGACATTACGTGGCGTGGGTAATTTTTGAAGATACCAGTCAGCGCTTCGGACCGCTGATGTGGAGCCGCACACGGCAGCTCCGCAGAGCTCCCGGACCGCTGGGGCTGGGGCTTTTCCAGCCAAACACGGCTGCGCTGCAGGGCCCCGTGCGCCCGGGACAGGCTGCGGCCCCCGCCACGCCCTCCCGCAGGAGCAGGCACCGAGAGGGGCCCGCAGGACCGCCCTGTGCCCGGCGGGCAGCCCCAATGCCGCCATGAGGCCGAGAGGCACCGAAGGGCTCCGGGGCTCTCGGCGATCCCCGCCGCTCCTGTCCTGCCGGCGGTGTCCTGGCGGTGCGGGGTGCCGGCGGTGCGGGTGCCGCTCCCTCGCAGAGCCCTCCCGGTGCCGGGCGCTGCGCGGAGCTGGGGCTCCGCCTCCCTCTTGTGACGCCGCCGTGTCCCGCGCGGCCACCGTCGTGTAAGATGGCGGCGGCGGAGAGCAGCGACAGCGAGGAGGAGGACTTGGTGAGCTATGGAAGCGCGCTGCAGCCCCTGCAGGAGGGTAAGGGACCCCCGGGGGGTTCGTCTGCTCCTCCTCCCTCCCCCTGTCAATGCGTTGTGGCGAGCGCTGGAGAGCGGCCCGGCGTGAGGCGCTGGGGCCGGGGTATCTCGAAGGGCCTGCGCGGTCCGGTCCGGTTCGGTTCGCGGCTGAACGCCCTCCAGCCCTTACTCTGAGGGACTGTGCCGCGGGCCCAGCGCAAACCTGCCTCCCCTTCCTCCTGCTGCCGTGGGGCGTGGGGCCTCTCTCGGCAGCCGTGCTGTCCTGCGGGAGGATCTGGCCCAGCGCAGGGCGAGCCGCCTGCGAGCGGAGCGGGGAAAGGCCTTCTGGGCACCACACCGCTTTGCGGCTGAGGCTCCGGTACCCCGCTTGTGGCAGCTGCTCTGGGTGGAGCTGGGTGCTGGTCTTTGCTTCTGCCCTCCCCACCTCCCCAAAAAAAACCCCAATACAGTTCAAATGTATGCAGTTATGCTAATCTGACCGGCCGATGCTTATATTGTTGGGGACAGGGCAAGGATTAATGTACAGTTGTGATTCCCACGTCTGTGCTACTTTATTCAAGAAATATTGTTAAAAAGAAGTAAATGTTTGTGTCAAAGGCTATGGTTTTTGTGTTTTGTTTCAGTTTATACACTTTTGGTGTGTAATTTCTCAGGCAATTAGTGAAGTGAAGAAATCCTGCCAGAGGTCTTGCATACTTAAAAACTAAAAATCTCCTTTCACAAGAAAAAATCCAGTGTTCTCAGAAGTCAGTAGACTTAAGAATTTTGATGTGAACATTTCATGCTTTTCCTTTTTCGGTGGTGTATATGAATAGTTACAGTGGAGCAGAAATAAATAAATGTGATGATTTCCACATCAGGGTGGCTAGTGTTTGATCCTGTTCTTACTTGCAAGGAAGAAACAGCTTCTGGAGGAAGTGGGAAATCGTTCCTTCATGTGAAGTTGTGTCTTACTTTCTGATTTATTTGATTGCAGGTGAACGAATTAAAAAGCCAGTTCCTCTTCAAGAGCAGACTGTTAAAGATGCAAAGGGACGATACCAGCGTTTCCATGGTGCATTTACTGGTGGCTTTTCTGCTGGCTACTTTAACACTGTTGGTACAAAGGAAGGTACATTTTTGTTCTGCTATTCCTTATACTGTGCATAGTTGAAATAGTATTGCTGAAGTTATTTCTCCTTGAGTTTTTAGACTGTAGTTTTATAAATATTCCTTTGCTGTATCCTTAAGATGTAAGGTTGAAATGTTTGAATTGTTTTTGAATACTATGTTGCCTTAAGTACCTTACTTAAATATTACCTTCTTTAAAGGATGGACACCATCGGCTTTTGTATCATCACGGCAGAAGAGAGCAGATAGAACCGTTCTTGGACCAGAAGACTTCATGGATGAAGAGGTAAATTTAGAAAGGAATTGAAAACTTGTGTAAATAGTTGCCATGACAGCAAAAATTGAAGTGACCTTGAAATTACTTCTTAGATAGAGTGTTATCCTACTAGGTTATATAGACTATTTCATAGGTTCACTTAAGAAGCTCCTGTAATGTCAGTATTAAAAAATAAATCCAGAACTCAACGTTTTTTCACTTTATCAGAAAATGCAAATACTTTTGAAACTGTTTAAGATATTTCCACTAAAGTTATTGCAAAAACAACTGCATAAGTGGCTTGAGAAAATTAGCAAATACAAAGGTCATATGCCATTTTCATTACATTACTATTACAGTTAAATAAGAACTTGAAGGATGTTTAATCTAAATGTTTTCATTTTGTGTATATTTCCAGGATCTTAGTGAATTTGGGATAGCACCAAAAGATATTACAACTACAGATGATTTTGCATCTAAAGCTAAAGACAGGATAAAGGAGAAAGCCAGACAGATTGCAGGAGTAGTTGCTCCCATTCCAGGAACCACTGCATTTGATGATTTAATTGGACCATCTAAGTAAGTAAATTTATCTGAAAGTTTACCAAACCATTGATTTCACTTAGAAGTGTTGTATTGCCTAGAAAAGTAATGTTTGACTACCATAATTGTGAGACTGAAAGATCCTGCAGTGGTACATTTCCTAAGTGGACTGGATTTTTGTTTTGAATGTGCAGACTTGCACCAAGTAAACGTTCATAAACTGGCAGATAGTGTGTATGCAAATACTAACACATTCAGATTTGATTTTAAAGCGGGATATAAAACTAGAAGTTCAGATATTATATATGTACATTATTTATCAACAAATAAGAAAGGTGTAGTTTGAAGTAATTTTGGGGTTTGTTTCCTTTTGTTTTCTTTTTAGAATAACAGTTGGGGTTGAACTGTTACGAAAAATGGGCTGGAAAGAAGGACAAGGAATTGGACCACGAGTCAAAAGAAAGCCACGGAGGCAGAAACCTGGTAAGTTCAGGGAAGTTCCTGAGCTAATTAACTTTCTTGTTAGTAGAAAGTTAACCTTCATAGACTGACTAGAAAGTTGATTTTAAGCCCTTTTTTATTTTTATTGATGTAATATGATGTTATGATGTCTCTTACAGATCCTACAGTGAAGATATATGGTTGTGCATTACCACCTGGACTGTCTGAGGGTTCTGAGGTATTGAACAGGGAAAGTGGTTTGTTGACTTATGTAAGAATATGTGATCACATATTAAAAAAACAAAACAACTTCTTTAATGTCCTCAAACAGTATTTTAAAATGCAGTTTCAAATCTTCTTAAAAATGTTTATAAATACTTTCTATGCTTAATGTGAAGAAAGGTTTTAATATCTAAATTTCTTCTTTTGCTACATAAGAAGGTATAGTTTATACACAATTCAGGAAATGCAAACTTGCCTAGGCTCATGTTAACTGAATGTTGTAAAAGCTCAACATACAGAACTTTTAGTCATATTTGCTCTCAAAAACTTTTATTTTGTACCAGGATGAAGAGGATGAATACCAGCCAGAGAATGTGACCTTTGCACCGAAAGATGTAATGCCTGTAGACTTGACTCCCAAAGAGAATGTCCATGGACTTGGCTATAAGGGTTTGGACCCCTCACAAGCTTTGTTTGGTGCATCTGGAAGAGAACACCTGAATCTTTTCACTGGTGGTTCTGAAGAAACAAGCAATTTACTTGGTGATCTGAGACATAGTAAAGGGAGAAAACTAGGTATTACAGGTCAGGTAAGGACATTTTTTAACGCATTTTATGATTAGTGTAGTAAAATCCACATAAATTTTGTTTTAAGTTAAAAGCTCCCAGTCATTGTATTATTGTAAGAAATGTTAAGTGTGGTTTGAGAATAGGATTTTTTAAAAACTTAATTTGAAGACATGGAAAAATCCTTAGAACTCTCAAATGCCTTCACTTACTGAAACTGTAAAAGACAACTATAAAACTACCTGACTCTGAGTAGCTGGATGGAAAAATGTTCTGTGTTATTTTGATTAGGTAAAGTTAATATTCAGTATGTTTTTAGTTTCTGTTTTTTGTCTATTGTACTTTCAGTAATGCTGTATCTGTCAGCTAGAGGGGTTTTGTGTGGCTCCAGGGTATTTGTAGTTCTTATCTAGGAGCACTGTCAGTTTATATGTTCTGTGAATTCTACTTGTTTAAATTCCCTGTTAACTGACATACTTTTTTCCTTTTGAGAATTTAACCTGCTCTTAGTCAGATTGCACATGTTATTTTGGTGGAACTACTCTGCTCTCCTTGTCTTGTACACACCAAACTTGCTGTCCCTCCCTGCCAAGGGAGTGGAATGTGTTTGCTTTTGTGCTCACTGAGGTGTGGGTTTTTTCCCACCTCAGTTTCTGAGGTGAAACTGTACATTTTTCCCACCGTAGATATATTTGTACTGTAGATTTTATATAGATGAATAGATATCCATGTAGATGTGTTCTGATATGTGACTTAAAAGTTTTTACACTTTTGAGTTCTCATTTGAAATATGTATTTTAGGCTTTTGGTGTAGGAGCTTTAGAGGAAGAAGATGATGATATTTATGCAACTGACACACTGTCAAAATACGATACAGTTCTAAAGGATGAGGAGCCTGGGGATGGCTTGTATGGCTGGACAGCACCGAAACAGTATAAATCCAAAAAAAGTAAGAACTGTGGTTATCTTTAAAGAGTGAGTGTAATACAGAGGAAAACAAAAATAAGAAATGTAGTCTGTATTTGCCATATATTGTAATTTTCAGCCTTGATATCTGAAAATTCAACTAGTCCTCCTTCTACATTGAAGTGTTCAATTATGGAAATGATTTCCAAAGTCCTCCACCAATCCCTGTGTAGATTAAACCCTCAAAGTCTATTTTCAAAAGGACAATATGTGCTGCTTGGTGAGATACAGTGTTTAGTTTCACTGAAGAAAGCAAGTGATTGTGGATCACAGTTACAAAATATGACCCAGCACTTAAAAAGAGAACTTTTTTTTCTGTATTTTCAGATAATTTTTGTAAATTGTATCTTGATGCCACTTTGTTTTTACTGCACTGTGTAAGTGCGTGAAATACTGTCGTAATTTCTGGAGTACCTGTGGGTTGTACACATGAATGGCACTGATGGTGTTAGCTGTGCACAGTATGGATACTGTTGCTTCACTATAAGCCATGTTCAACCTTCAGCAGTCACTCTGGGAGCAGTTTTTAGTTGTATAATACTAATCCAGAATCAGAACCCTTAATTTTAAATGAAAGGTGGTGAAGGTGAATTACAGTTATGACTCATAATAGACAGTGACATATGGAAAATATTCAGAAAAAAAAATTGCCTAACATGCATGTTTTAAATATTATATCTGTGATTATTTTGTAGGGCCTGAAAGAGAATTTAAATATATAGGGAAAGTCCTGGCTGGTTTTTCCTTGGCATCAAAACCATCAGCTCCAATCAAGGTAAGCAGATAGCAATATTTTATGTATTAACAATAACATCATTCATCATGTACAGGCTCTACTGCTTCTTGGTGTTTTTCTGCTCTTAGAAATAAATGTTTTGGTCAGCAGTAAAAATTGCTGAATGAACAGAATTATAGCACTGGGGGCTATTCAACAGAAACCTAAAATTAATCAGACTTCTGAAGGTATTTAAGCTTTGCCCGAGTACTGGCTTCGAAGAAATGCCTTCCACAGTATTCACTGCTACTTGCCATAAAGTTGGAGAAATGGTTTAAATTAACTTTAAAAGAAAAAAAAAAAAAAAACCCATATTTTGGTTCTAGATCTTTCCTATGTAACATTCGGTTTCCTGTAAAAATCAGGCCTCAGCTTTGTCCACTTTGCTATTTTGGTGACAATTTAATTTCTTAGTCCTGTCTTCAGGTTTACATAATTCATGCCATATATATTTGCATAAATTAGAATGACAAACAATTGTATGACAGGATCCTCTTTCTAAGGAGGAATATTTGTGTGATATATAAAATCACATCTTTTGGGAGCACAGAGATAACCCTTTAAGTAACAGCTTGAATGAAGAATGTGGGGAAAAGCACTTTGAAAGACATTAAGATATAGTAAGCATGGAAGTGTTCAGTAGTCCAACTGATTAAATAATTTGACTTCAGTTTAAAAAAAATAGTAAGCAATATTAAAAGGTGTTTTCTCAAATAAAAGCAGTGCATCCTAAGACTCTTGTTAATTTTTCTGTCACTTAATGTGCATGTTTTCATATTTTTTCTTAGTTGTAAATATATTGTCAATATATTTGTTCCCAGAGTTTGTATTTCAGTGCCACTTGCTGACTAATTATAACAATTCCTTTAGACCTTTATACAACTAAAGAAAAAACAGCTATCTGTTTCTACTGCTAAGATGTAAATTGAGGAATTCTGAGGTCGAGCTGACTTTTTCTGAAACACATTCATAAGTCTTGCAGACAAAGTTGTCTCTCTCTCTCAGTGGGTTTTTTGTTTTGTTGCCCCTTCCCCCCCCAGATTTATCCACCACCTAGCCTGCCACGAAATTACAGACCAGTGCATTACTTTCGGCCTGTGATAACAGCTGGGAATGAAAGCTGCCATTTACAGAAGGTATTGGAGGAGTCAACTGGGAAACTGGAGAGTGATCCAACACACCAAAGCAGGCATGCTTTGAATGCAGCTCAGAGGAGGGAACAGCTAGGAGAGACTGAGCTGAAAGGTATAAGATACATGACCATATCTTAGTTTGTGTTTCAAGCATGTTTGTATGTTTATTGATAGAACAGTAAGAATTTGGTCTGGCCTTGAGTGTTTATTTTCTAACATAAACATATGTTTTTATATATATAAAAAAATCTAGTTACCATTTCATTGTTCAGTTTCATCTCAGCAGTTCAATTGTTGATGTAACTGTCTGTATATTCATTTACTTAAATATTTTAAAGACAAAAAGTATGTGTTGGATTGTGTTTTGTTTGGGAGGGTTGTGGCCTTTTGTGAATATAATAGGCTGTGGTAATTTACTGAAATACATTCAGATATAGTAAGAAGATAATTTGTAACTGTGGCTCACATTTGTATCTACAGTAGTAAACTTTATCAAGTTATATGTCAATAGCATAAAAGATGTAATAATGGCCAAATTTTTATTTGCCATGTATGCCATTTTATTGTTAATTTCTGCTTAAGAGCATTTTGTCTGAATTTATACACATGTGATAGGGATTTTTCTTCTACTAAAGTGGAAGAAATAGTTCTAGTAATTTTTCATTTCTCTTTATCTTTTACTGCTTTTTTTCTGCTTTAGGTCCAGCTCCTTCTGTTTTGGAATATCTGTCTGAGAAGGATAGAGAAAGACTCAAAGAAGTGAAACAAGCATCTGAACAAAAAATGAAAGCAAAAACAGTGTCTCAGCAGTCACCAAATAGCAGATTCCAGTTGGCTTCCCTAGAAGATGCTGCTAACAAATGGCAGATGCTGCTGGGAGGGCAGTTAGCAAATGCTGGTTCTAGTGACTTCAAACCATTTGCAAAAAATCCAGAAAAACAAAAAAGATATGAAAATTTTGTGAAAAGTCTTAAACAAGGAGAAAAAGGTAAAATATTTCTTGATTTTTTTTTTCCCCCTTCCCACCTTTTTTTTTATTCCCCAGTGCATTTTATATTCACTGTGAGTTCTCTTCCTAAATTCCACATTATTTCTTCTTTTCAGGACCAGTGTTAACAGAAATCTTTACTGCTACTTAGTCATGTTGATTTCAAGAGAATTGCTCAGTTATTCAATTGTCATCAAGTCTTGATTTTAGGCATTACATTTCACACTTCTGTGATGTAGCACAAGTTAAGTTCTACTTCATTTCCTGGATTTCCCTTATTTCATTTGCTAAGGTACACTTCAGCTTTGGTCAGTGGAACAAGCCTTTTAATTTAGTTTGTTTCTCTTCAAGGAGTTAAACTGACAGATCATATAAGGCAGAAAGATGGTTAGGTAACAGTAGAATCAAGAGAAACCCCTTTCCCTCTGCACCAGGGGAAGATAAGAGCCCTGAAGTGAATGAAGTATTCCACACTTGTCAAAGCTTCTATTGTATGTTCTTCAGATACTCAAACTTCTGCTGTCTCTTATGTTCTTCTCAGAAAAATTTATGACTGTAAAAACACAGCATCCATGCAGAGCTCTTACTCAAAATCAAAAAACATCCAACCTGCTTCTTCATCTCTCTTCATGCTGTTTCAGTCTCCTTCCATTTTGTTTAGGTTTTTGCTATTAAATGATACTATGGTGTATCTTAGAGTAAACTAGATACTTGAGATAACTTGTGGTGAGTTCTCCAGTACTGTGGTTTTTCTGTAAGGCATAAAAAGCTGAAATTGATCTAGGGAGTTCAGCAGCCCATGTCTTTAAATTGCCTTGAAATAAACTTCAAAAAAAAGGGTTGGGTTTTTTCCAAATCTTGAAGTACCCAGGGGCTATTGGAGAAGAAGAAAATGGGCACCAGGGAAATTTGACAGAGGAAAGCGTATGGTGAAAGGTAGAAAACCTGGGTGTGTTGTTTTAGTTGTGGTTTGGAGGTTTTTTGTTTTGTTGATTTTTTTAAAGTCCTTTTCATTACATAAATTAAATATTTTCTGGTTGCCACATTGGGACAGACTCAAGACAGACTTGAGCTTTGAATCCATAGTTCCTCTGTTCAGGACTGGGATTTTCTCTGGGTAAAGTTGAGTGTTCACAATTATGACAGTATTATGACTGTAAGTGCCTCTCTAGTCATAATGATGAAAATGTAAAAATGTATAAATAACTGGAATGGTTAAAGGTCTGTTTTTCTGTAAGTGTATTTGCTTGGCTGGTGTTACTTCCTCTTCCTTTTGGAAGAGAAACTGAACCTGTTGCTGTAAACCTGTGTGCAAAGTCTGTATTTATCTGTGAGCACTTCATAGACCAGAAAGCAAGTTGCCAAAGCATAGTCAGGCTTAAATTATTTTGTTCTATGTTTTAGTTATTTGATAAAGCTTTGGGTTATACTTTTTGTTTTAATCACCTGTTAAATTCATTAAGTATTTTGAACATTCTTTAAAGGGCAATGAGTAAGGAATCAGTTTTACAAGTAAAATTACTTAAAATATCAATTTTGCATTTGGCAAATGCTGTCATTCTTGCTGTCTTGAAAAACGACCTCCATTTATCAGGGATTAACACAGTTGAGATTAATACTACCCTTAAGCTAAATATTCATTAAATACTTGCAAGAACGTTATTTTTTGTTTGAAAAGTGTTGACCCAAAGTAAAAGCTGTCATCTCTGCTAAGCATTTCTCTCCTCATCTTCCAGGAGAAAGACTGGAGCGCTTTTTTGACCAGAATATGACAGAGTGGGAGCGAGGCAGAGAACAGGAGGAGTTCTTCCGTGCAGCAATGTTCTACAGATCCTCAAATTCAACACTGTCATCCAGATTCACCCGGGCCAAATACGAAGATGATGTTGACAAAGTTGAAGTTCCTCGAGACCAAGAGGTATTTGCTGCCTACAGTCTTTTAATACATTGGAGCTGCAGTTGTTGCATTAGCCCTGACGTTTTTCTTTTAAACTCTCATGAAGATATGTCACTATTTTGTTGCCCTTCTATTAGCAGCTTTTGAAAAGACTTGGTGCATACAGAGCAGTGATTCGTTAAACAGCATTTAAATATTGATGGATTTGTCCTGTTCATAAATCTTACAACAGTTCAATAAGTTTTTCTGAGTGTAAATTCTGCAATTTATTCTGTAAATTAATTCTGTAAATTCTGCACACTGAAATTGTATATTAAATACATTATATCTTACTTTAAAAAATTATTTACCAGCTATAAATGTTTGACTTTTTCAGAATGATATTGATGATAAGGAAACAGCTGTGAAGATGAAGATGTTTGGCAAACTCACAAGAGACAACTTTGAATGGCATCCTGATAAGCTGCTGTGTAAAAGATTTAATGTTCGTGATCCATATCCTGAGTAAGACAATTGATACTTATATTTTTAAAACTTTTTATAAATTCTGAGTTTTTCATTTGCTTGTGGAAAATCTGGCTTGATGTTTTCTTGTGTCATAAGGTAATACAGAACTGCCCAAAATTTTTATTTGTGTCACGAAATATGGTGACCTCTGATAAAATACCATGCATTTGAAGGACTGCTGTAGGGGCTTCAGCTTGTTGTAGCTAATCTGAGGACTTTTCTGTGTTGGAAACAATAATCAGCAAACAATTTTATTTCTCTCTAGTTCTTCTGTAGTGGGTTTGCCAAAAGTGAAACGAGACAAGTATTCTGTTTTTAATTTCTTAACTGTGTCTGAGCCCACCACATCTGTAACTCAAGCAACAAACGAAAAGATCCAAGAGAGTAACAGTCTCAACAGTAAGTTTGTTACTTTATTAATTTAACTATACATGAGATAATAGTACAGAAAAGGTATCTTTTTCATTGAGAACCTAGCCACATGATTTTTTTTTCATTTAAAAAATCTAAACAAAGGAATTAAAAATAAAAATTCAGTGTCATAAAAGATGAAGTTAGTGATATAAAGCTAATTTCTTCTACCTAAATGACATTTATAGGTCAAGTAGGCCATGAAATGCAGAACAATTTGGCATGCAGGTGATTTGAATATTTTGGATGTTTTAGAACCAAAGAAATATTCAAGGTGGGATGTGTCAGATAAAGAGAAGGAGAAGAAAGATTCTATCAGTGAATTCATTAGTCTTGCTAGATCAAAAGCTGATGTTCAGCAGCAGCCTCCAGTGCCAGCAAAAGAAGAATGTGGAACTGGGACGACTGAAACTCCTCCCACTGTGGTGAGTTTACAGCAAGGTTTGAACTTAAAGGGAATAGCTGTAAACCTTGACAGCCCAGAAATCAGATGGGTTAATACATTGATTGTTCTAATACTGATCAGTTTGCACAAGAGCCAGCTCAGGATGAGCAAAGGCATGAGATGGCACTTTGAAGAATTTTGAGGTTATAACTCTGGGATGCAAGATGTTTGCAGCTTACCTCTGATTATACTTGAAGTAGGGCTTGAGAGAAGAAAAAATGTAGCCCAGTAGTCTGGGAACTAAACTTTATCACCACTCTGCTCACAGGCACAGAATGTATTTATTTCTCCTTTCCATAGAAGAGAGTGCATATTTTGGGGAGAAAGGTGATGTTTTCTTTTTCCTTAAATATAGTATTATATAATTGAAGTTTGAATTAATGAATTAGAATTTATAATATCTGGGGATCTATTTTCACAAACTGCACTACTCTTTATAGGACACTGGCTTAGATCCTCAGCGTTTCAGAGCTTTACTATTTGGGACTAAGATCGTTTATTTCACAGCTATTGTGCCATCCAAATGTTTTGTAAATACCTGTCAGCATGCTTGAAGTTATTCCTTATCAGAGAGAGATTATTAGTGTCTTTAGTGCTTAAATATAGTTTGTTGTGATGCTATTTAGCAAGCAGCTGATGAAGATAAGAATCAGGAGGAAGAAAGCAGGCGACCACCCATGGATTTATTTAAGGCTATCTTTGTGAGCTCCTCAGATGAAAAATCATCTTCCTCTGAAGAAGACAGTGATGAAGAACAGCAACCAACTACTTCAGAAAGACAGTCAGAAACCACCAAGCAAGTTGACGTAGCAGATAGTTCTTCCTCTAATTTACAAGGTAGTACTTAATGGATGTTCATTTTTATGCAACATAAAATAAATACCTTGTAAAAGTTTCATTTTCGAATCACACATTCTTGGACTGTTAGGACAATGTTATGCTCCTGTGCAGATCATCTGAGATTGGTAGGGCTGGTCATGTAGGAAATGCAAATAATACAGCACTGAATAAGGCCTTGCATGTTACAGTGTTGCTAGCATTGCCATGTACCTTTTGTGTAGTGTTTACAAGCAAACTGCTGTATGGAATATGCCTGTTACACAGTGAGGGGGAACAAGACATCTAGTGTAAGAACATACTTAAAATGAAAATACTTTGTTCACTTACTGTCACAGTTGGTTCTATTAACATTTAACTTTTAGTGTTTATTAACCTTATACATCTCATGGAGTTTTTTATTCATTCTGAGTAATGGAAGAATAGTACTGTTACAACAAGGAAGCAAACAAATGCAGTAATAGAAATTTAATTAATAATTTTATAGTTTAAAAGGTAAATTATGATTTAAAAGAAAAAAAAACCTACAGTATGTTGACATGTTTCAGAATGTCAGCTACCCAATTGGCCAAAGCAGTCTATAGAGATAGAGGATGCTGATCAGTTTGCTTTCTTAAAGGTTTTTAGAAAGCCTTCTTGAGCTTTCTTCAATGCTTCTTGGAAAAAGTATTTTCTTATTTTCCTTTCAAATATAGCAAGTTTTGGTTTTTTTCATAGAGAGTGTGACTGCTACAACTGATTCTGGCATTCCTTCGTTGCCTACTTCAAAGCAGGAACTGGATGCAACAGAGGAATTTGGACCAAAGCTGCCACCAGCTTTTTCTTCTGGTAGGTTCTGTAAGCATCTAGAGTGTAAATTCTGCACATTGAAATTGTATATAAAATACATGATATCTCTCTAAAAAAAGGCATTTTGTGAATAGGCCATCTATCTCTTAAGTGTGTGTTATGTAAACAGGCATCACCAAATGTTTTGTTGCCATGCTATGACCCACCAACAGGAAAATCTTTTCCTGTGTTTGTTTTAAGTCTATAGACTTTATTAAAAAAAACCTTTAAGGTTTGTTTTAAGTCTATAGAGGTAATGATAAAAAATGGATGTGAAAATATAGGACAGCCCTGCAATTTCATTTTTTAACAGATTGCAAAGACATTTATTTACAATAGGGATGTTGCAGGTAGGAGTTTTAGACACGTAATTTCCTTTTTAAAGTTAGTGGGTTTGTTTGTTTAACTATCAAATTAAGTTAAAAGCAATACAGAATGTAATAACCAAATTACCCTATTTTTGTCGGGGTTTCTTTTTATTCTTTATGCATTTGCTTTGTACTTTAGGCACTACTTGGCAACAACAAACAGAGGTGCCAGCAACTTTTCCTGGACCTAGTAGGAAAGAAAAACATAGGAAAATCAAAGAGAGGCACAAGACTAAGAAAGAACGCAAACGAAAAAAGGAAAAGGTAATAAACTTAAATACTGATTTTTAATTTATTGATTCTTTGATCTGCCTTTCAAAATGTTTTATTATTTATGCTTGGTTGTAGAAAAAATATATACTGAGACTAGAATTTAAGCAACAGAATTTCATTGGTGTTTTGAAAGCAGAAAATTATCCCGCTATGATGCTGCTTTTTCCGTATGCACATATGTGACTGCAGGTAAAATATTGGTAGTTTCATGTTCTATGTGGAAGATGTCAGACACATTCTGGGAATTGCATTCATGGCTTATATACAAATAACTGTAATGAAATGTCTGCTTTATGAAAAGCTTATGAGTGCCTAGAATAAATGAATTTTGGTTTATAATTTTTTTAAGCTTAGTCTGAGTAGTGGAAAGAGTCATTGATAGATGTTCTGTTTCAGTTAAGCTTTGAGTCCATACTGAAATTAACTTTTTTCTTTTGTTGACATTTGGAAAAATCCAAGTCTTTCACAAGGAGATGAAGGATTATTTCTGTTCTTTCTACAGAAAAAGAAGCATAAGAAGCAGAAAAACAAAGGAAAACACAAGAATAAAAAATCAGAAAAAGACAGCAGCTCAGACACTACAGATAGCAGTGACAGCCTTAGTGATATGGATACCACAGGCTTGTCACCTAAAGAACTTCTAAGAAGGTAAGCAGAAAGGTTACTCAAACACTTGCAACTTTTACAGTGAATAACTAAAACATCAATTTATGAGTTGTCATTCTAGTGAACCTATTTGCAGCAAATGTGAATAAGCCAGTTTCTTTATGAAGATAAAATATTGCTCACTTTGGTGAGGAAAGAGTACAAATATTAGACATTTTAATCCAGAGGGTAATTAATTTTAGGATAGAAGCCTCTTAAGGTAAAGACCACTAAACACACAGGCCTAGCAGAGCTAATGGACATTATAATTAAAGATGACTGATATTTTTGTAAGGTATTTTGAATTGGAATTAAAAATTGAACTAATGCAGGTGGAAATTCGTATTTTCATTTATCTACTTCTCTGTACTTGGGAACATTGGAAGAAACATTGTCTGCTAAGATTCCATTCAGATAGATCTGTTGTGTGACACCAATGCTTAAGCTAATCTGTGCTTCAGCAAGGGACAGTGAAGCAAGCAGAACAATAATTGAGTCATGTACATATCTTCTAAATTTAGACTGTGCTATTACATTTTTATAAACTAGAGACTTGAAGATAGTGCTAACATAAATGTGAAAATCAGAAAAGCACATTTCACAACATTTTGCACACACTTGAAGTAAAGTAGAACAAGCCTAACTGTCTCTAGTGCAGATCACAGTCAGCTTCAGAAATGTCCCACGTGGAACAGTCACTGTATTGGCTTCTGTTCAGTCTCTGACTAGCTGAAGGAGAGGTCTCAAGGTATTTGTTGAATACCACATCCATCTGCTCTAATGGCAGAGTGATTGGGGTCAAGGTGTGGAGTGGAATGGGCAGGTACCAACTGGCATTTGAAAGGACTCTGCCTTGCATTCCTTTGGAACTGAGTGTCAGTTGTGTATTGCTGTTTTCATATTAAAAAACAAACTACTACTTGGGTTTCTGAATAGCTGAATTATGTTTCTATGCATTTTGCACAAAATAGATTTCTTTGTACAAGCAGTTGTTTTGGAATCTTCACATCTGCATGTCTCATCACTGAGAAAATGTTTTTATCTAATACAACTCAGATCTCTCTCTCTGCAACTAAGGTTTAAGAAACTGCTCAAGTAATGAAATGTTCCTAATGTGGTGTGTGACTGTTTAGTGACCTTTTTCCTTTTTGTCCTCCCTTTCAGATTAAAACAGCTTCAGTATTGAAGAGCTCTCTTGTGTTCTTCAGTATTGTGTGACTGGATCTCAGATTTTTGATCTCCTCTGTGATGGTAGATCAGTGATGTATAATGTGAAGCACTATAGATACAGTATTCATATTGAATTTCTTTGAAAGTAAATGTGCACATGTTTATGATGTTTCATGAGTTCAAAATGTATGGATTATAGAACATTGAAAAGACCCCTTTCTGGGCATAATAATCTGAAATACTGCAGGCTCTGTTTTGTTTAATAAAACAAAGCGTTTTAATAAACTTTATTATTACAAATAAGTTTTGTATAGTGATAATTTGTTATGTCTAGGACCTCTAAAAGGCTGGAGAGTAAGTTTCAGTCTGAGTTAAGTTAGGAAGTTAAAACTAAAGCAATATAAAATTTTTATTGGGTGCAAGTATTTTTATTGAATCTAATGCAGAATTTCACATCACAGTTTTTGAGTATCTGGCTGTTATTTTTGCCTCTCCAAATTGTATAACATTTACTATAGCAGCTCTAAACCAATACCCTTTGACAGAATCACAGAATATGCTGAGTTGGAAGGGACCTATCAGGATCATCAAGCCCAAGTCCTGGTCCTGCACAGTTCATTTCACATAAATTATCACAGCTAAAAGATTATGTATGATTCATAAACTGCCTCATTTTATGTAGTTACAAAGAAAACTGTTCATGCTACTTTTTGTCTGCAGTTGTCACGTTGTAGAATAATTTAAATATGAGCCATGAAATAATACTGAGGTGGTGGGGAGCAGCTCTGGGGCAGCTTGGAGCCCTGGCAGGAGCTCTGGGTTCAGGTGCTCTGGGAAGGGCAGGCAGGCTGGGGGGGCTGGGCCCCCTGCCCATGAGGAGTTGGGGGACTGCTGGCAGCCCAGGGATGAAAAGCTCTCTGACACTTTGTGTGTGGTTAATGCTTATGGCAGCTGGTGTTTGGTAGTTCTGCTCACACAAACACATGCTTGACAGTCATGAGCAAACTCCCAAATGAGTGAAGAAATGACTTTTCAAAATATCTTTTACAAATTTTGGCACAGTCTTGGCACACAATCCCCACCTGAGAGCTCAATGTGCTGCGTTTTGATGGGCCAGAATCAAGGAGACAAGTGTTTGAAAGACTTGAGAGACTTCATGAGATTTAAAGATTTTCTTTTTTGAGAGGAAGAAGAGTTTGAAAACAAATATCCAGAAAAAAAAAAACACAATCCCCATCCATCAGCATTTTTTTTTCTCAACCAGATTCAGTAAATCTGCTCCAGGGTAGTATCAAGGATGTGAACTTTGCTGTCAAGTGGAACGCTGGAATTTAGGATACATTCTCCTGTGGTTCCTGCTTTCATACTCCCCCTCCTGGACTAAACTGTCAGGTGATGTGAACCCGTGAGTGCTGTGCAGGCAAATCTGTGCTAAGCAGATTGCAGGCATTAAGATTGCATACATTAAGCAATCATGACTTAATCTAAGAATTGGTAATGAGTAATAGTGCATTAATGTCATATTAATTCAGATGAATAATAAAGGATCTAAAATGTTGATTTCCTGCTGTGCAGTGCTAGGTTTCTACCATAACCAGAAGCTTTTCCAGGCATACTGAAAAGGCCCAAGAAGCCCAAAAGCACAAAAAGTCCAGAGGAGGTTCAGCTTAGCAGCATTATGTTAGCCAAGAGCTGTGGATGGCTAGCTCCAAGAAACCAGGAAATGTAAAAGGAAAAAGTCACATCTTTTAATGACGAGTAAATAAACACGTGGCAACTGTAAGCAGATATTGTAGATTGGAGATATAAACATAAGTGTCTCAGTGTGTTAGTCATGACATGTACAGCTTAATAACTGTCAGATTGACAGTTCCAAACTTTCCTGCTTTCTCTGAACTCAGAACTGGAACTTTTCTGTCTTCAGCAAAATGCTATTCAGCTCTCTTATGTGTAAGTAAACTGAAATCAACCCAGAACTCTAACCCAGAAAATAAGAAGATAATCCATTAATTATTTTTGAGTATAATAGATCCTTGAATGTTCTTTTTGCTGAAAAGGCTATAATGTGCCACTTGTCTGAAGTGTCTAACTTCTGCTTAAGAAATTTTAACTCTCTAATTTTTATCTAAGGAAATTTCCTTTAACACTTGTTGAGCAATACTTATTTTTCAGAATCTATCTAAAACTATTTCCCTGAGTATTGGGAACTTTCTGACAGCAATATATAGGCAAGATGATGTGAAACATATTAAGACAAGCCGAATTTCTTCCCCTGCAGGAACAGCTGAAGCCGTTAGAATTCAGGAGAGTATGGTGGATTTGGATCATGGGGGACTAGGCCAGCCCTGACAATTTTCACTCTGGTATTCTCTTTTTTTTCCCTTTGAAAGAGTAGATACCAAATGGCTGGCTGTACTGAGAAAGCATTTGAAGTTCTTCTTGACAACAAACTATCTCTGTGAACTGACAGTCCACATATCTTTTGGAAAACAAAGATTAATAGTGCATGCAGCAGACAAAGACTGGGTAAGTCTAGAAGGGCAGTTTTGACTGCAAGACTTTTTTGACTCAATAGAACAAGAACACACAGTAGCTTTGATCTTTTTTTTCTTTGATCTTAAAGACATTCCTAATCATTCTGGTGTCAGTACATTGACACACACTGAGAAAATAAGTGAAAAAGTGAAAAATAAATTTACTTTCAAGTTTTGTATGTTATCAAGGGCTGCCAAGTTAGCAGGATAGCTCCTTCCAGTGAAAGCCCTTGTGAGGGAGCAGCTCTAGATCTGACACTTGGTGTCAAAAAGGGTAGTTACAGTCAGATAAAAGATTTTATTCTCGTATTGAAGACAAAGGAAAGAACACATCAAGAAAGGAGTTTATGTTGCCTACTTTCTGACTGATCCTAAAATCTCTCTACAAGCAAAAATCTGATTGTAGGAATTAGGTTAATCATGGAAATGGAAGATAGTTTACCTAGGTGAAGGTATGATGACTGATCCTGTGATACTCTGAAATGTGAGTTACTCTGCATGTCAGCAGTCCTCATGGGTTTTTGTGGTGGATGCTTACAGTCTGGTGGGCACCATAATCTATTTGCAAATTTTGATTCATATTTTTATTTGTTTTACTAAAGAACTGTTTGGGTTGGAAGGAGCCTTAAAGATCATCCAGTTCCAACCCCCTGCCATGGGCAGGGACATCTTCCATTATCCCAGGGTGCTCCAAGTCCTGAACAATAATTTTCCTTTGAAGGTAATTTTTCTACTGAGACCTCAGTTCTGTGAGGCTTCCACTCAGGTCAGTGAGTTTGACATTCCTTGAGAACTGGCTTCAGAATATATAAGCAGCTGTACAAATGTAAAGTTAGCTCCAGTGAATCAGAGCCTGATGAGAATTCATTTAGATTTAAAAATAAAATATGCAACAAATTGATTGTAACAATTAGAATTCTGTTAGGTGACACCATCAGATCTTTTTTCCATATCATTTTTCCTCATATGATTTTGAAGAAAGTCATTCCCAGTGCCAGAAGCCTTGCTCAGTATGATCTGCTAAGCCTTCACCCAATAAGCTCACTTTGAAGTCAGCAACAGGAAAACCTTTATGTCAATTTAGGACATCGTTACCATTTTAAGATGGAAGGGTGCAACAACAGAGATGTCAAATCAACTGTTAAAAATATTGATGGCATTAAATAAACTCAACCAATTCAGCTTTGCTTTCTTAAAGCCATATTCACAGAGAGTCTGCCACTAGACACTGTAATAAAATTGTCTTTGAGGAATTAGGGATTACTTTGGATGGGAAATTCAATCTGAAACATCACAAGGTTTCTTTTAAATTGCAGTGACTACAGCATTGCTTCCTGTAAGAGATGCTCATAATCTTTTCCTCCTCTACAGATTTCAGGAAGCACTAGAGTTTGGGAACATCCAGATTTCTTTTCTGACTGCTTTGAAAATTGGACTTTCATCTAGAATTTTTTAATCTTTTCCCTTAGAATATTTGAGTTGAAATTTATGCATTGAGATAGATGGATGCTTTTTTAAAATGAAAAATGGGTGGGGTTTTTTTTTGTTTTTTTTGTAATGTATTAAAATGCAGGTGGGTTGTAGCTGCCGAACAATTTCTCATTAAACTGCTTTTAATAGAGAAACCACCTGATCATCTGTACCTTAATAACTTGGGTTCAGTCCTGCAAAATGACCTTTCAATAAGGCTTTAAGCCTGTGCTGGCTGTGAGATTGTGAGCAGCTCCAGAGAGTTCACAGAACTGTTTGTGTGATTAAAATTCAGAATATGCTTCTGATGCTTTGCTGGGTGGAGACAGGGATCTCAAAGTTGCAGGATGCTCCTTGAGAGTTTGTAATGGTTACAAAAGCTCACTCTTCCTGTGTTCTTCATGTGTCAGGGGCAGCAATGCAGTATCAGATTGCTGCTTTGCTGCTGGTAGTCATTATTTGTGCACAGCAACCTGGGACAAAAGCTTAAAAATATGGGCTATAAAGACAGGAGAATTTTAATGTCATGAACCTGTTTCCTTGAACCAAGCATTTGAGGCTTCTGTTAGTTCCTCTCTTTTTAGCCAAGATGGAGAGGTGTGTCAATACTAGTGGGTGATGTATCTCAACACCTATCTGTGGGACATCTCAGATACACCATCAGTGACCACTCTAATCATGTAAGTCATTAATTCATCATTTGCAGGAAAACATGTTTAATTATGAGACATTTATGTCCCTCTAAATAAGTAAATTGAAGTTGATGCTTTGGGTTCTGTCTTAATGAGGCAATTTGAACATTTGCTTAATTGATTTATCCACCAAGAAGTATAATAAGAAGAACATAATGGAGTAAAAGCACAGCAGCACTTTAAAATATTATCTTAGCACTCACAGATATTCTCCTAACATTAACTGGTTAAAAAAACCTCCTTCAGTAAATACTATACTGATCTGCAATAACTAGGAAAATGTGTATGTACTTGTTAGTACCCATGGCCCAGACCACACATGGCAGTAATATACACCTGAAAAATTTCATGGATACTCTCAGCTGCTTTGAAGGAGCACAGGAACTACCATATTTGAAGCAGAAGACACTTATGATTCTATAGCAAGACAATGCAGCATCTGTAACTTGGCTGAATAAAGAGAAATAATCAGATTGCCCAGTTTAAATAATCAGATTGCCCTGTGTCTGAGTGGAAGTGTGGGGAGCTGTTTCTTAGTGCCCTAGTTTCCTTACTGGATCAGAGACAACTCTTGGTCCCTCCACAACATGAAATAAGTGTTCCTGCAAACCACTACTGTTCTGAACAGCTCCTATTCACTGCCAGGGGCTCATGTGAATTTCTACATTGTGATGTACTTGGCTGTTTTCTTTTGCAATTTCAGATCTGAATGCTGTAATGAAGATGACTCCTGTACTGCTGCCACCAGATTAATCTGGGGTCACACCCCAATGGTGCCAGTTGAGTTGGGCAACTCAAGTAACTAAATGGCAGTTCTATGGGGAAAAAGGTCCCCTGTGGCTTGGGGACACACAAATAGAGATAAGTTTGTGAGTATTGAACCTCAAAGCATGCTTTCCACACTGAACTCTCCTTTGTTTTTATTCACAGTTGAACTAACAATTCTGAAAGTGCCTGTATTTTAATTTTTGAACAAGATGTCGCCTTAATTTTCTAAATCAATGACATTTTAATGTATTTTTTTCAATTTGGTTGTGTGTTGGAGGTTAGGATTTTTCTTTTTTTTAATCCCTCAGAGAATTTTCTCCCATTTGTTGCCTAAGAGATGGCAATGACGCTACTTGGGAGACAGAAGATGTGGCTGGGAGGAGGAGGAGGAGGAGGAGTGCAGCTGACTGCAGTCTCTTGGCTGGGGGGCTTTCCCTTGGGAAGTGCAGATACACCTCGAGATTTTGGCTGGGGTCAGGGGCTGGGCTCAGCTCCTCCCTCTCTCAGATCTCAGTGCACAGGGGTGGGTTTGGTGCCAGACCTGCTGCCCAGAGGATTCGCTGCCACTGTGCAGCTTTCATCCTGCACTGATTCTACTCACCCTACCTACTCTTCCTCTCGCAACAACAGCTGTTGGATCGGGACCTTTTCCAACACCGACCTCGCTGGGAAGGGGACCCCGACGCCAATCCCTTCGCGGAGGGAGCGTCTCCCGGCCTGCGGCAGCCCACCCCTGCTGGTTTTCTGCCGCTGCTGCTTGGGGTTTTTGGCTACATTTTAACGCGACACCCCGCAGCTTCTGGCAGGGCTCCGGAGCCATTGCTGCACCTCGTGCTGCCTCTGCCTCTCCAGCCGCTGCTCTGAGGCTGTGCTGCGGCCATTCCCCCTCCCTGAGGCACCCGCTGCCCCTGCGGCTGTGCACAGGAAGCCCCTTCGCCATCCCGCCCGCCACAGCGCCCCCTGCAGCCGCGGGGGCGCCACGGCCCCGGCCGGCAGCCACAGCGCCCCTGGCGGCGGTGCCCGGAACTGCACAGGGGA
>VXBC01007350.1:66030-88034 GCA_013399945.1 Ploceus nigricollis
GTGTAAATACAGCACACAGCGCGGTGGGTGCGTGTAAATACAGCACACAGCGACGTGGGTGCGTGTAAATACAGCACACAGCGCGGTGGGTGCGTGTAAATACAGCACACAGCGAGGTGGGTGCGTGTAAATACAACAAACAGCCCTCTGTGTGTGTGCATAAATACAACTGCCCGGTGGGTGTGTGTGTAAATACAACAAACACCGTGTGTGTGTGTGTGTGTGTGTGAATACAATAAACACCGTGTGTGTGTGTGTGTGTGAATACAACAAACACCGTGTGTGTGTGTGTGTGTGTGAATACAACAAACACCCTGTGTGTGTGTGTGTGTGTGAATACAACAAACACCGTGTGTGTGTATGTGTGAATACAACAAACACCCCGCTGGGTGTGCAGTGGGCATGTGTATAAATACAACAGCTCGGGAGTGTGTGTAAATACAGACACACAGAAACAGCCAGCAGCTGGACATTTAGGCTGTCTCCTGTTTGCTTTATGGGGAAGCTGTTTTCCAGGAGTGTTTATTCACATAGAGTCAGGAAAATGCCTCTCACAATTTCTTCTTCTAATTGCCACATCTTCAGTAGCCCCTAGGGTAAACAAAGCTATTATTGCCTGGTTTTCTTGCCCTTATAGCTGCAGTGCCTGCTGAATCAGTGGCTGCTGCTGAGGTTTTTTGTTGCCCGTCAGCACTGAGACTTGCCTTTCGCCTCTTACCTGCTACTGTCACATTAAGTCAGGCTTTTCCAAGTGAAAGTTGCAATAAGCACTCTGTGCTGCCACGTCATTAGTGACACAGCAGAGGGACAAAGGGGTTTTCCTAGAAATCTTGAAAAATCAAAAGCCAAACCTTGCTCTGTTAGGCTTGGGAATTAGGTTCGGCGAAAATATTCCAAATTTGTGTAACTCTAAAGAAAGGGTATCAGAATCCATCCCTAAATCTAAAGATAAAAGGCTTAAAATCCATTAGTACAAGTTCTAGCCTAGCAACCATATCCTTCAGGTGTTTTTTTTGCACTCACACAGCAGTGACGGGAGTAAATGGATTCACAGCCAAAATCAGCACCCAAATCACAGTTGTCAGTAGCCTGAAATGTAATGTATAAGGCTTAATGTCTAGGATGAATATTTTGGTTATAATGTTTACCTGCAAGAATCTTTCTTTGAGTAGAACTTACTGGAAAAATACAGGCTAGATAGCATTTGATATATCATAAATATAAGTAAACCATAATTGCAAAGTGTGATATATTTTTAAAAAATTAGAAGTAGCTTCAGACTAACCTCCCATAGACTGGTATTATCCAAAAGAAAACAAGAAGAACTAGACAAATGGAAAGTGCAAATTAAGGACGATTTGGGAAAAGAAGCTGCAGTGAATGCAGCCAATGGAACAGACTAGTTCTCAGCTCTTGCACAGGAGAGAGATTACTTGGGCATCCCTTGCTTTGAATATTTCTACCTGCTGTTACTCTGCTAGTTTCCAGCTAGGTTCCTCTGCTAGTTTCCAGCTAGGTTCTGTTCTTTGGTTTGTAGTGAGAACCACCAATATAAAGAGTTCTAGGCATTTGTATAAAAATTGTTAGTGCTCTTTTGTAATGCATCAGCAGGAATGGCATGGTGAGCCAGCCAAGATGGCACTGGAAGGGGCTTGTCACATCCTTCTTTAACATGGGCACCCTAAAAAAAAGCCTGAAAACTCAAACTTGACTCCTTTGAGGAAAACCTCAACAAATTAGGGAGCAATCCCAGCCATGTGAAGCTGAGCTCAGGCAAGTGCTGGATCCTGCCCCTGGCACGGGGCAGCCCTGGCTGTGTGGGGGGACTGGGCAGTGAGAGGCTGGAGAGCAGCTGCAGGAAGGGCCCTGGGGCTGCTGCTCAGTGGCCACTTGGAGCTGAGTCAGCAGTGCCCTGGCAGCCAGGAGGGACATCCCTGTCCTGGGCCATCAGGCCAGCACTGCCAGGCCAGGGAGGGGATTGTTCTGCTCTGCTCTGGGCTGGGGCGGCCTCGCCTCCAGTGCTGGGGGCACTTTGGGGCAGCACAGCGTAAGAAGGACATGAAGCCACTGGAGAGTGCCCAAAGGAGGCCATGAGGACGGGGAAGGGTCTGGAGGGGAAGCCCTCAATGAGGAGCAGCCGAGGGCACTTGGTGTGCTCAGCCTGGAGGAGACTGGGGTCAGACCTCACTGGGGTCTTCAACACCCTCCCAAGGGGCAGCACAGGGGCAAGTACAAACCTCTGCTCTGTGACCAGGGACAGGACCCGAGGAAACAGCATGAAGCTGAATCAGGAGAAGTTTAGGATGGCTATCAGGAAAAGATTTTTCTCTCAGAAGGTAGTCAGGCACTGGAGCAGCCTCCCCAGGAAAGTGGTCACAGCTCCAAAGCCTGTCATAGCTCAAGAAATGTTTTGACAATCCTCTCTGGCACAGGGTGGGATTGTTGAGGTGTCTGTGCAGGGACAAAAGCTGGAGTCAATGATCCTGATGGATCCCTTCCAGTTCAGCATATTCTATGATTCTATGATTCTATGGAAATGTTTGAAGAAGAAGGGCAAAATCAGAATCTGAATCAGACCTGATTTGTCTGGATTTTGCAAGACTCTGCTTTTATACATTAGTCAGAAATATGTAGCCCCAGCTTCTGTAAAGCCCCACCTTCTGAAATCCCCAAATTTCAAGGTTGATCTATATACTTACATGGGAATTAATCCTGTAAGACAATATTTAAGTAAATTGAGTGAACCTAGGCATATTTTTTTGCCTAGATTGAAGGATATATAAAAACATCATACAGTTGCTGGTTTTGGCTCAACCTTGGACATTTTAAATGTGTATTTATGACATGCCTTCATCTGAGCACTGAGCTTTTTCTGACTGCCCAGAGTGTGTGGTTGAAGGGCCTGCTGGGCTGAGCAATTTGCTCTAATTTCCTATTTAGCAATCAACACTAATGAGAATGTGACACTCACTTCACTGTGCCTGTTCTGCTGTAACAACATCTCAGTGTGCAGTTATTCCCAAGATTTGTTACAGTCTTTTCCTTGGAGGGGAAAAAGATCCTTTCAAACTGCAATATGTCAGCCTAGAAAGGGATAAGTCCATCTGCTTCCTTCATTCATTTTTTCCAGTTTTACACTACCTTTGTGCATGTTGTGAGGAGGAAGGGTAAGTGCTGTCTAACGAATGGCAAAATTCCATTTTCTCCAAAAAGGCTGGGTTTTTTGAGTATCCTGAAATGGGAAATATGGGCAGATTTCAATTTGCAAATGGAAAGGGTGTCTATGCTGATTGAACCAGGTCTTGATATTGGCTGAGCACTGCATCACTCACTTGTTTTCTTTGCCAAAGTGGGCAACTAGACTATTCAGTCAATCCAGCCAACCTCAGTGAAACTGTTCCCTGGCTATTTTTTTTCTTTTTCCCCAGGACTACGGTTTCAGATGTCCTCCCTCTGTTACAGGTAATATTTAGTTCCTAAGATGAGAGTAGAGGGAACAACCCAAGGAAAATACTCACCAATGGGGATTGTGTAAAGTGCTTTAATGCATTTGATTAAAAAAACCTCTGTTAAAACATCTAAATACTAATCATGCCAAAAAGATTCAGTACTGTTTATCATTTGACTTTCTCCAAAGTTTTTTAAGGTACTTTAAAACTGCTAAACAAGTCACTAACTCTTAAGCTAAATGTATGTGTTGAGTGTGTATGGGGATTTTTTTTCTTTTGCATTTATATGTGGGAATAGATCAGAAGAAGGCTGCTTAAGTCTGAAGTAGGATTGTAGTAACAAATTTGTGGATGTTGTTAAAATTGCATTAAAGCTTATACATGGTGTGCCAGGTAGCAGGCAGTAACAGCTGTCTTTGCATAAATATTTGCTGTTTTATTTTTAATGTGAGCTGAATAAGCTTCCTTCTCCCACCCCTCACCCAAAGGCTTTGTCATCACATCACTATCCAGAGAGGTAAAGCAGGTGTACTCTGTATGTAATTATATCATCAACTGCTCTAAAATACAGCATGTTGTGCTTGTGGGCCCCCTGGGCCTTGTGCTACTGGTATTGGCAAGGCTGTATTTGAAATCCATAGATGCTCAGCTGTGATCTATTTAATTTCCAATGGGCAAGAGCACCTGGTCAGAGTAGCCCAGTATCATGAGACCTGTCCTTGTCCCTCAGCTGCTCTTTGGCTCTGCACACACTGCTCTTCACTTTTCATCTCTTTTGCCATCTGCAAAATTACCATAATACCTACAGCTCTCACAGAGTTGCTGAGAGAGTTAATGAATGTAGTATGAAGCACTCTGAGCTCTCAGATAAAATCAATGTTATTAAAATCATGTTTTTGTTTTTCTCCTCAGTGAGTTCAGGTCATGCTGGGACCAAGCCTTTTCACTAATGCTGGCAACATTCACAGATGCATTTAGATTGTTTCTGAGAAAAGGAGCCTGACTGACTTCATCTCATTGATGAGACAGAAAAACAACTTGCATATAAAACTCTTGAAATTATTAAATAGGGGAGTTCATTGAAAATTTAGCATGTAGGACTGCTTTAGCCTTCTTGTTGAAGGTGCTTATTAACTGTTAAGATTATTTTATGTTTATCCACAGAAATATATGCAATACATGTTTTTACAGGCCAGTATTTTTCTGACAAGACGCTTCTACTTTAATCTCTCAAAATGTTGCAACATTTAACATGAAAGTGTGTGATTATGATATCAATGTATGATTGCTATTACCTGAGAAGGGCTAAGTGTAATATATAGGTTATAAGTATTTAAGAAACACTCTAGAATCTTTCCAATTGTAACATTTATTGATGCCAAAAGCAAACCAAATGGCCAGAGTCCGTAAGGAAGTGGGGTGAATACCCAATTTATGTTCCCATTATGACTGCCTCCTTCAAATGGAAGCTTAAAATGCTCTCCATTATCCATCAGTCCTGGCTCACCAGGCAGGTCCCAGAGGACTGAAGGTGCCAATGTGATTCCAATCCAACAAGAACAGCTGGAAGGAGGCTCTGGGAAACTCCAGGCCTGTCAGCCTGACCTCGGTGCCTGGCAAGGTTATGGAGCAGCTCATCCTGAGTGCCCTCACATGGCACCTACAGGATGCCCAGGTGTCGTGGTGCCTTGGGGTTAGGCAGCAGACGGGGGCACGACACCTCCCCCGGGACCCTGAACCTCCCACGCAGTCGCCGACAGATCAGCACAGAAATGTGAGATGGGCCTTGCTTGTTTATCTGAGGATCGTTTGTTAAGCCATAAAGGCAAAACCAAAAGCGTCCATTAAACCACGAGGGTGAAAACAAAAACCTCCACAACTCAAATGCCGAGCAGAGACAAGAACGCCAAAGAAAAGGCAGGGCAGGGGGTTTTAAGGGACAGGACCAGGGTGGAGTTTAGGGTTGGGAACCAATAAAAGAAGGGACTGGGGAGGAACACAATGCAGGGATTGCAATGTTTAAACCAATAGAGAGTTACAGGGGAGGGGAACAGTTTAACTAAACCAATGAGGCATTGAGGAATACATAAATGACAGGGAAATCTCTGGAAAAAGGGTAGGTATGAGGGAGGACTGACAGCTGGCATTAAACCATTGCCTCAGGGGAGGGGGGGAGTACAGAACCAACTATTGGAAACAATAATATAAAAGAAAACACACCACAACAGCCAGGGGATCTGAAATGGCTGGCACAGGTTTAGGAAGAGCAAGTCCTTCCTGACCAACCTGATCTTCTTTTATGACCAGGGGAGCTGCCAATAGATGAGAGAAGGGCTGTGGATGTGTCTGCCTGGATTCCAGCAAAGCTTTTGACACTGCCTCTCACTGCACGCTCCTGGGGAAGCTGGCAGCTCATGGCCTGGACAGGTGCATCCTCACTTGGTTAAAAACTGGCTGGTGGCCTGGCCACCGATGGAGGGGGGTGGATGGAGTCAGATCCAGCTGGCAGCTGGTCAGTACTGGGGTCCTCCAGAGCTCAGATTGGGGGCAGTGCTGTTCAATGTCTTTATTGATGATGTGGGTGAGGGAATTGAGTGTATCCATGGATGATGCCAAGCTGGGTCAGAGGATGGATCTGCTGGAGGGCAGGAAGGCTGCAGAGGGCCCTGGACAGGCTGGAGCCATGGGCTGACACCACTGGCATGAGGTGAATCAGGACCAAGTGCCAGGCTGTACACTTTGGCCACACTAACCCCCTGCAGCTCCCAGCTGTGGAAAGAGTGGCTGGGAAGCCGATTGAGAGCAGCTGAACCTGAGCCCAGGAGTGCCCGGGTGGGCAAGAAGGACACCTGGCCAGTGTCAGCAATGGCGTGGCCAACAGGACCAGGGCAGTGATTGTCCTTCTGTGCTGGCCACTGGTGAGGCCACACCTNGCTGACACCACTGGCATGAGGTGAATCAGGACCAAGTGCCAGGCTGTACACTTTGGCCACACTAACCCCCTGCAGCTCCCAGCTGTGGAAAGAGTGGCTGGGAAGCCGATTGAGAGCAGCTGAACCTGAGCCCAGGAGTGCCCGGGTGGGCAAGAAGGACACCTGGCCAGTGTCAGCANTGGTGTTTGGTCCAAAGCTTGATGCAATGATCCCAGAGATCTGTTACAACCTAATTGATTCTGTGATTCTCTGAAATTAACACCTGGTAAAGACAGGGAATCCTTTCAAGTTAAGTATGATAAACTATAACATTTTGTAAAAGGATTTTACAGGAGCTTACATACTACCCTGACCAATCTATATGATAGACATAAATCCCTAGAACTGTTAACTGTTCTCTGGTCTTTTTATCCACAAAGCACACAGTGTTCTACAGTTTTAGAGCTGTCATGAATCTTTGAAATCATATTAAGGTGGAACCAAATAATCATTTAATTGCCAATAGCAAGAATCCTCTTAAATTATTTGAACAGGAGCAACTCCACCTGCCTTTGAAAATTTGTGATAAAGTTAATGGTGTAAGTTCTTCAGCAGCAACTGTTTGGGTCATCTCTGGATATAACACATAGGTAGTTTAACCATTATTTTCTTGAATTGTTCCTAAATTGCACTATGTTTTCTTAATCATTGTGCATGTTTTCCTTAATTTTCTAGCTTCTGTGGGCAAGGACAAAATACACAAGATATAAATTCATGAAGAAGTCAGGAGGTTCTGGATTGTTCATGCATAATCTGTGACCAGAGCCTCATGTCAGTCATACAGTGCAGTGTCAAGCTCAACAAAAAGATTTTCAGCTTAGAAAAGCACAGTTTATATCATCAACTATGTTGCCTTTATGTATTTGGTGGCTATTTTTATGCTGCCTGCCTTTGACTTGGTTTAAATGCAAGACACTCAAAATACATGGCAAAAGAGCTCATCAGGTGACTGCAGCCTGAAGCAGGTTCAGAGCAGTGCTCTGGCCAGAATCTGCTTGTTGGTTTTCATGTGACACTCCCATGTGTTACGAGTTGAAAGTGAAGTTTTGTCTCGAATTAGTGTAATAAAACATTGTCCATCTGGAATAGAAAATACCGTCATTCCAATCTTTCATGAAAGCCTTACAAATTGACTTGGGAACAATAAATAATAGATCTTTTAATGTATGTAATTTGAAGAGAATTCTGTGTTCTAGCAGCTTCTCATGATTTATCCTAATGGTGGCAAATTTATTGAGATGAGAAAGGAGGAGCAAGGAATCTGCCTGCCTCTGTGTTTCCTCTTGTTGTCTAACAGCAGCTGCATCACTGGAAAATGTGTTCTAATGAGCATATTTATTTTTTTCAATAGGAGACTAAACTGCTTTATAGAGTTCTGGATTGAGCCAAATGACTTTTAAAGCCCAGAAATTAAATTTTGAAGTGTGTCAACTTAGATTGTAGCTTTGTTTTCAACTGCTGCTGCTGCAGGTTTTCTCTTTTGGTGTCTGACTGACATACTGTGTGAACACTTAATAAATAAGTTGCACATAAGGTGATGGAAAAATATTATATATTGCCATACTTTCTTTGACTTAATCAGAGCCTATGCAGTATCTCTAAGGATCTGTAGGGAATAAATTTAAGTTATCCTGATAGGTATACTTTTAATAAGCTTTTACCCTAGACAGTTGCCAGAATGTGATCTGTATCTGTTATTGATTAATGGTTGAATTAGAAACATGAAACTAACCTGTTCTTGAGAATCAGCTCCTGGGATTCTATCAAGCTGCTATGGAAGAATAGCATGTGAAATAATACATTAGCAGCTTAGTATTTATATAAAAATATGAAGTGGTGAAATAGAAAGCCAGTATCTGGAAATTTAAAGAATTCTCAAAGTGTCAGAATTGCTGCAGAAGATCTTTAACTCCTGTGCTGTTGTGATTAATAATTTTCTTAGGCATTTCATGGCCAGCTTGCTCTGTGAAATTGTATCCAGAACTTACCACAATAAGTTAAGTATTACTTAACATAAGAAAATATCTAGACTCAAATGGAATCGAACTGACAGTGTATCTGGCCCAGTGTCCTCTCTAATAACCATGGCCAACAGCACATGTCTAGGGCACAACCTAAGCACAGGGCAAACAGGCAGCAATATTTTGCCAGAATACCCTGCCAGCCTCTGGTCATTTCCAGCTCAGGGTTTTGAACTTTCAAATACAGACCCGATCAAATTTAATTTTTCATTCCTCCATGTCTGTGAATAGGGAAAAGTGAAGTGACTCCTGCAGGCAGATTTGCTTACTGGAGATATCTTGTATCAAAGTGGCAGTTGCCTAAAGAAGGGAAGTTAGAGGCTGCCAAATATTTAGTGGCTGTTTATTGCAACACTGACTGTAGGCTTGGGGGGAGATATCTCCAGTTTGCCTGGGAGCTGGCACTGCTGCCTGCACGTTATTCACAAAGATTTGGGTGAAAACATTTGACAAAAACATCAAGTGAAGCCACACTGCCTGTTAACCCCAGTTTGTAGGACTGCTTTTTTGTCTTTCCTGACGTGCTCTGCTGTGATGTGTCATTCTTCAGCAGGCATGTTCAGCCACATGGTGTCATGGCTGTGTAATGTGATGTGTGTATTGTGGAAGGATTTGCCACAGTGTCAGCTCTGAAATTTGGGGGAGAGGGAGGGGGAGAACTGTTTGGGATACTGCTGTCTGCATATTGGAAAACAAAGACATTTCCCAGTTATTCCTTTGCTGCTTGTAGAAAATATTGATATGGATGGTTTAATTTGTAAGTAATTTGCAGAACTTATACCTGTTGCTTCTAGGCTTGTTTTAAGGTTTTCATTGTCTGCTTTTACAAAGTAATCAATGACATCAGAGTGTCTTACTGAGAAAAAAGTGACTTGCCTCCTTCACCCAGCAGAGAAGTCCTGATGCATTTTGTTATTGATGTTTACAGCCTGGCTGTTCACAGAGATGAAACTGGCCTGTGAACTTGGAGATAGATATGGTAGATATCCCATAGTGTCACTTAAAAGACAAAAAATGCAACAGAAGCCAGGAGGAGAGAGAGAGCAAGAGGACACTGAGCAATTTAGATTCTTTAGGACCTGTGCTCCTCCATTCTCCAGGCAGCCTAACTCATAAGTACACCAGGTTAAAAGAAAGAGTTTTTGAAAGCTTGACTGTATTTTGGTTCATAATGAAACACAAGTTTGTTCAAGCAGGAAGCGTAGCTGGCTAGTAAATTGCAAGTTGTGTGCCTTCCTGCAACAAAATAGAAAATTTTTCATCCAAAAGGCTGAAATCCATAGCCACAAAACATGAGGTTCTGTGGGGCTGATGGGAGAAGTAAGGCTGTTTTGGAAGTGTTCTTTGACCTCTTTGAAAAATCTTTTTTCATTAGCTGTGCTTGGCTCATGTGCAGAATTTTGTCTTTGTGCAGGTGTTTTCACTTCTTATATTTTAAATGTCTGTTTGCCTATCTTGGCAATTTGTGTTTGTATTTTTTTAGATGGTGAAGCCATTACACTTCAGTTTATTTTCAGTTCGCCATTCTACTTTTGTTCCAACAGGAAAGTAGTCTATAGGGATTCAAGTAACAAGCAGTCCTATAGATCCAGATGAAGTCCAGTGTACACAGCTCATGTAGCATGTAGTTTCTATACTGTGGCATACAGTTTCTGTAGAGTGCACCATTGCCATGTGCCAGCTCACTGGCAGTGATGGCATGGACAGAAGGAGAACCAGCAGTAGATGATTTGGTTGCCCACCTCCAGCAAGATGAAGAGTTTCTCTTCTCCTATGGGCCTGCGTCTCAGCTGTGAAAACTGTCCAAGTATGTCCATTCCTTAAATTTAAAGAAGTGTCCCATGCCCTGCCAGTACAGGCCAGTCCCTGGTACTGGGAACAAGCACTCCCCTGCTCGAGAGAGAGGGGTGTCTCAGTTTAGAGACAAATTTTAGGAGAAAACGCCCTGGAATGAGCATTTCTTCTAAAGAGCAGGGCTCCAATAATCCCTTTTTGCCAACAAGAGGAATGAATACCCATGGATGAAAGTTAAAAAACACACACACACATGGAGTTGAAAGGTGTAGCATCTGGGCATGATGTAGATGCTGTAGAAAATGTCCTGGTTCCAGCCAGGATGGCTTAACTTTTGCAGCAGGCAGGGGGGCAAGGCCAGGACCCTGGGGTTATCCAATACCACCTCACACCACCTGCAGTGGTGTTGTCTCTCTGGTTTTCTGGTTGGGTGGCACAAAGTTCTGCATGGTAAGTGACTGCGTGTGAATAGTTCATCTGTTTTGTACATGCTCTTATTGGTGTTCTTGTTACTGTTCATGTTCTCATTTCATTGCTCTTTCTAGGAAATAGTTCTTAACTCATGATTTTTCTGTGCCTGCAGTTCTCCTCTCTATCCCACTGCGTGGGGAGGGAGAAGTGAGGGAATGGCACGTGGTCTGGGGTGTTTCATTGGGAACACTAAATCATTCCTAAACCATGACATAGAACCTCCTACATGTAGCATTCCTGTTTGGCCAAAGAACCTTTCAATCCACAAATGAGTTTAAATTTAGTATATTTTGAAGGCATTGATTAATGGCTGTGGTCTCTCTGCAGTCTCTGTACATCTCTTTCATTATGATGAAGGTCGAGAGGTGCAGACGGACTTGTGGAACCTGCAGCATAGCAACTCTTGCAGGTTCAGGGCTTTTTTCTAACCCTGGAGATGTGACATTGCACAGATTGCACGGGCACACGTGTGTGAGGGGTTGTGAGAAGCTCTGTTTCACATACTGTAAGGCATGCATGCATGTTTCCATGCATTCTGCAACTATGGAAAGCCAGCAGCTTCTCTCTTTTACATCATTTCAAAGATGACACCTGGGGGAGGCATCTGTCTTTTGTGGTTTTGCAAAAGGACTTTTCTTTCTTTCAGAAAACTGTAGTTAAGCTATGATTAAGGTTTAAATATACAAGGTTATTTTTAATATTCTTTGGAGAGGTAGTCAAGCAGTGACCTCGCTTGGCATCAATGGCAAAACTCCCACTGGCTGTGCTGTAGTGAGGTTTTCATTCAATAAAAAGGCAATAAAGAATCTGATTCATAATCAAGGGAGGAAAAAATGAATCAATTCAAGCTGTGTGGGTAGATTCTTTCCTGTGCTGTTAACTGTGCAATGCCATCAAAACAACTAGGTCTGTCCTTATCTCCTGTAGTATTTATGGTTATTCTTTACCTACAAATGACTAATCACAATTAGCCCCTATAATTAGCTCTTTGTTGTCTATGGAAACTGTTGAGTGATGGCTTTTTCTGAAAAAAACCTTGTTAATACTTTAACATGAGAAATACTTTGAAATTGTCTGAATTACAGCTTTTTAAAAATGCTGTAAAGGTTGACCAGGTATTGTTTGTAGACCTTTTTTTAAACAAATGTGGTTTTTAGTATGTATACTATATACATCAGAAATCTTTCTCTCTTTTTGTCCAGTGATGAAATAATAGTTAAAAATATCATGAGAGTTAGAACTATCATAAGAGCAAATAATATGACCATTTGTACATATTATTTCATTTGACATATCTTGCTGAATGAACATGCTAGAGGGTCATAGCTCAGAAATAATTGATTATAGTGTCCCTAATTACTATGAGTGTGGCTTAATATTTGAAACAATTACTGATATAAACTATTCAATTAACTCTGCGTGTTTATTTCTGATTAATTATACTATATATAGTGCTTCTCTATTAAAAAAATACTTACTGTCAGTTAAAAAAACTGTAAAATAACATGCTAACTCAGGCCTGTTTGGCCAGCCCTGAATGGATATTTTTTTCAGTACTAGACTTAAAATTTTTTTTAATTAACATTTTAATCTGCATGTTGTTTAAAGGCAGAACAGAATCACTCATTTTTTTTCCCCTTCTTATGGGTTATGCTCTTTTATTATGTGCTTCTCAAGGTAATTTGACTTATCTTTATGTAATAAATATGTATTGATGCATTGTCTTAATTGATCAGGGTACCAATATCCTATTATTTCCCTACCCTTAAAGCAAACCAAACCCAACCCTTATTCCATATTATCTATACTGGCTGAATTCTAAAGTTTGCATATTGAATGAAAAAAACCCTCAAGACTATTACTTCTTGACTCTAACCAGCTGAAAAGATATGCAGGTCTCTGGTCTGCAGCTCTTTGAAAACTAAAGCATTGGGTGAACAGTTAACTGGGAACACCTGGTCCAAATGAATAAACTGCCTTGGTGGCCATGGCCACAACAGGGTGAGCTTCATATGCTCCTTAATATTGTTTTCCATGATGTCAATTGTGATTTCTTCTGGCATTCTCTCTGGCTGTGGTCTGTGGAAACAAAACCAGAAGATTAAAGGAGAATTAATGAATTAGTAGTTGCAAACACAAATTTGGAATGATTAGAGCCCAAGGCACATCTCTCAAAAAAGGTGCTAAAACCTAAGGCATCATTCAGCTCCATAACACTGTTGTTTACATTGTGGTCCAAATTCAGAGCCACATGACTGTAAGTAAGAGAAGGATTTAGTCACTTCTTTTGATGTTGTCTTGTTGAATCTCTGGCTTAATAGTTTCCAAATGTTTTCATGTAAACTGATTATGCGGCTGCTGCTGTTTTCTGTATTTCAGCAGCTCTAAATGTGGGGCCCTTAGGAGAGCATAAAAATAGATTTGGGGCTGCCTTGGCACTCTTGGTTTTAGGCCTGCCTGGCAGCAATCACAGCTAATGTGGCTGCAGAGCTCTTGGTTGGCACTGTACAATCTGAAATTGATCCACATATTTGCTCTGCATCTGCTCTTCCCTGTGAAGAACTTCAGGAACAGTATTAGTAATGACCATGGGAGTGAAATTGCGCTTAAGGAAGAGGAGCATATGTTACGCAGTAAATACAAATATTTCTGAAACAAAGTTACATTGTGGGAATACTAAGATGGTGAATGCTTGCACATCAAGATTTACACATCACTGATGGGTTTTGTGTTAACTTTTTGTGCTCTTGAGAGGCTTTGCAGAAATCTGAGCCCTTCTGTGCTGAGATGCATCAAGTAAATTACCAGCAAAACCAGTGAGATTGGTGCCAAGCTAAATGTGGGCACTGCAACGAATATTTGTGTTTCCAGCTGGGATTAATGTACTTTTAGTAGATATATATGCACAGGATGAAATATTTAAAATGGCTTGACATTAATTCACAGTTAAATATTTGCTAGTGTGGCTTGCTTTTGAGAAGTAGAAGCCCTTGTGATTTTTCCTTCTGTGTCACTGTAATCAATGGACACTGCTTTGCCATTAAGTTAGCAGATGTAGGACTGAGAACAAATTAACTCATCACTATGCACCAGTTCTTTACAATAGGGGAGGCAAGAAGAGTTGAATTTGTGATTGCTGCACCTGTGGCCGTGGAAAAGGATCAATGCCATGTTAGCTAATGAAATAATGGTGTTAAATATTATCTCTTTGAATCACTACCTTTGTTCAACCTAGTACAATGCCATTTTTCTGGACATAGCTACTACTATTTTTTCATAGTTAGAGCAGAAGAGTATGGAATAAGTAAGATTAAAAACCAACAATTGTTGTAATTACTGTCATTTATGAAAGCTGGCAAATTAGTAAAGGAATAGTTTAAAAAGAGTAGGTTTTGCTAAGTTACATGACAATTATATGTGAACTGCCATATTTTTTGTAGTCAACAAAACAAATGCATACACATAGTTTGTTCATTTGTTCCAAGAGGGCCTGTGAATAATGATAGATTCATAAAAGCTAATTACAGTTAACTCCCAAAACAACTGGTTGTGTGAGATAGTAACTGAAAAATCTATAAACATCTCAAAAGTCTGTAAGTGAGTCTGACAATGTGAATACAAATTTAAGTAAAAATGTATACTTGGGTATTTTATTCAAATAGGTTTTAAAACTGGTTTAATCTTTACAGCACCTCCCCTGACATGGACAAAACAATCACTGTGCTGCCATGGGAAGAAGTGCCCTAATGAAGGGTATTTGAACACTGATTGCTGTAGATATATACACCAATCTGGGGATCATGGGATTTTCTGTGCTAGGTATACTGAGTTACCCTGGAGTCCTCTCAAATCTGTACAAGATCAAAGAACTTTTCTGTTAGCTACTTTTAATGTAGGATTTGTGACCCCAGTGGTTCTATCAGCTTGATTACTTCCTGTTTAAAAGAATTCATAAGTGTGTAATATATAAATATAGAGCAACATGTGGAGCAACGTATGTATAAATTGATTTTATTATTGTTGCCTGCTGTAGGATTCTCCCCTATGCCCTCTGAAATATGATTGGTTCTGAGAGTTCCCAGAGTGAGAACTCTGTACAGAAATTATTTATTTAGAAAAGTTGTAGTTACCATCATGTAATTCTGATTTTAAGTAGGTACCCTTTTGCAACATTCCTGTTCATCTGCCACTACAGGCACCCGTGGATACTATCCTAAGTGGTTTTACTGCAGTTTTCTTTGATTTTATTTCCTAATTTTTATTAAAATAATATTTTTCATTAATTTAGTTGGCTGCGCTATCTGGCACCTTTATCTTCAGCTGAAGAAATAGCTGGAATGTATTGACAGCCACATGGATGTTCTGGGAGGGGATGCCCTCCTGGGGAGTTCTGCATGCAGCCACTGCTGCCCTCAGGGATAAATGTGAGTGAATGTCAGCTCAGGGGAGCACCACTGATCCTGTGTGAGAGGCTGATGTGTAGGAAAGGGGATCTCAGGTGACTCAGCCTTCACAAACATGAAGTGCACAGGCAGAAATTTTCTCGATATTGTCTTTCAGTTTTTGACAAACATCTCACTGCCTCAGGCATGGGGTTTCCAGATGATGTTGTATCCTAACTATGTATGGTTAAAGCTGTGTGAAAACAAGTACCAATGTGCTTCTAAAAGAGTTTTGATCATCTAAATCACTGATTATCCTCATACTCACTGTCTTTTTTTTCCTTTCCTTCTCTCTAGGCATACTTACAGCCTGTGTGTGTATGAATCCACAGGGCTGCCAGTCTTGTTCACTCATTGTTCAGTTGTTGAAATTATTTTCCCTTCTTGTTCTTCAACCCATTTATCACAGGCTCTCATTTTATTTTCATGCTTTGGATGGAACATACAACTAGGATCCACAGCTCTGCTGCACAGACTGTGCCATAGCTAAAGGATATATTGGATTACAGGGTTTTTTTATGCACAAGAAAATCTGACTTTTCATGGTTTTAAACTCTACTGAATGTTGAAGCAGCATTGATTATTCTACAAATCTCTGACAGTAGTTTTGTTCCATGGTTTGTGATTATCCCTTTTTTTTTTTTTACTCCTCTCTGTAATGTGGTCTGAATTAACATGCTGATTTGTGAAAACATTACTGGTTTTATATTAATCAGATTTCACTTGTACACTTCAGATAGATTTTACTTTTTAGAAATGTTATACAATGTGCAATAATAAAAACAGCCTAGGCAGCATGGAACAGATATGAAAACATTACACCTTCAGGGCAGGTGTAATTTCCTATCCCTAGCTGCAAGCCCACCATCCTTGATGACATGCCACCAGTTTTTTACCACTCCAGCTGTTACTGTCAATAGCTGGCAGGATCACTGAGGATCCAGAAAGACATTGTTTGTTGATCCAGTGGACAAACCAAAGAGAGCAGAGCATTTTGTGTCATGGAAATCCATCTCATGACTTAGCAGCGATGGCCTTGACATGTTCTGTGTCCTCTTCCTGGTAGGTGTTGGCTCAGCCTGTGTAAAGATCAGACATCCACACTTTAGCACAGGTTGGCATTTCTTCTTTCCTAGTGCTTTAAACTTATTTTATCTTTTAGTGAAATTATCTAAACAGATTATTGTCCTGATACATTAATACATTGTCTTTCCTTTTACTTACTTTTATTTCCTATTTATTTCCTTATATTTCTGTTTATATCCTTTTTCACTCTCTCTATGGAACAGTTTCACTGAGGCACAGTTCCAAATTCTTGCTATGTTATCAGTCCACTCATGTTAAGAAGAGCTTTAGGAAATAAGATGTAATTTGCTCTTTTAGGAACACAAAAACCACTGTGCTATGAATATGTATTGAGAACATCGAGAAGAAAATTTAGAATTGTCAGTAATAATTATTCTAGTTGATTCCAAGGATACTTTCATACCTTAAAATCATTAGGACTTTTAAAACTATGTGGGGTATTGCAGTGAATAAGGAGTGCACACTTCACGCAGAATGGGTGTAAGAGAAATTTATACTCGAAAACACACCACTGGAACTTTAAAAATATAACTATAGTAGACAAATAAGGGAAAGAAAGCCATACATCAGTCTTAGTGATAACCCCTGAGACAGGTGAAACACAAATTGCATTTTCTAGGACCAAATAAAACTTTTAAGGAAGTATCTGGGGCCAAATTTTAATGACTAGCCAGAGATGCTAAATTTTAGTTATTGGTAACACAAGTAGTAGGAAATAAAAAAAGAAAAAAATACTTGTCAATGAAACAGGAGAAGCCTGGTTATCCTTACCCTCTCCTGTGCTTTTCCTGTTAACTGGTAATTGGGTGCAGACTATAATAAGCACACTGTGTTGTATAGACTGCAGCTATTATTCAGGTTACAGTGGAGTGGCTGCAGTGCATGTAGTCTGGTTCAGAACTGTTCTGTCAGTATTGCTGTGATTTTTAACCCCGAGCCTCTTGGTGAAATGGCAGAGCACCAGCTCTGAGTTACTTGCTGCACCATTCCTCAGCTGGCAGCTTGCTGAACAGCACGCTCTGGCTAACTTGTAAGTCTTTGCACAAGTTTCCCAGCTGTAAGAATGGATGGAACACAGGTCTAAAAATTATTAGTGTTCCCAGCTAATGGGTAACATTACACCAGAGAGCATTTTCTGGGCTGCAAGGGGGAACACTACAGGGTGGTGTGACAGGGGAGCTGCTCTGCAGCCTCTGCATCTGCACTGCAGTGGTTTACAACCCTTCTCTACAGTACAAAAACCAGCCACTGAACTGATCTGAAGTGTCTGTTCAGTCCTAATTATATGTTTTGCTTTTCTGTGCATGCGCTATTTTAGATAAGCCTGATTGTATGTAACACTTTAATTAATTTCTAATTTTTTTTTCTTTATTTTTAACAGAATTGGAGGCTGGGAGCACATTGCTGAGCAACCTCAGGTGGCTATTTTCATCTGCTCTGATAACAATATTTATTCTGAGCAAAGATATTTGTTCTCTCCCTAGGAGATAGCTTTAATGTGCATCCATTCTGTGAGTTAGAGGAGCTTTCATGCTTCTAATTCCAATCTGTTTGATCTCCTACTTAAATTCTAAAATAAGTCTAGTAACTCATGCAGCTAGTATATGTTGACTAAGAATGTATTGATAGTTTGTTCCATTTCCTTCTGTAGAAAAGAAGTAAAGTAATAAAGACAACCTCAGGCCACGCTGAGCCTGTTATTTCTGTGAATTTTTGCAGGTGAAGGGGAATCTGAAAACACATTAATTCACCTAAAATTTGATTCAGCTTTATTTTGGTACTGCTGTTCTATCATTTACAAGCAGAAGAGACTTACCTCTTGAGTTACTTTAGCCCTCATTTACCAAACATTTTGTATGTCAAGGAAAGTAGTAAATCCTTTAAGACTCCAGCTACCAGAGACAGTAAGCCCCTAATATAACCAAAGCACAAAAGGATTTATCATAAACTAAACTAAATCATCCAAACTCATCTCATCAGTAGATATGAAGGAACTGGCAGAAGAGAGAAAACAGTTTAGCATCTTAGTAGATATGGGGTCTCACTATTGTCTTGCAGTGCTTTTCTACTGAGTAGATAATAAAACCCAGCATCACTGTAGTATAAATCAGCCCAGATCCAGTTATGAAAAGATAAAGTCACCAGGGAGGTAGGAGATATGGTGTGATGTTGAAGCCTTTCAGTGTGGCATCACAAGTGAAATCAACGTGTAGGAACTCACTGTGCCTGTGAAAACTGCAGAGCCCCTGTGCTGTGCAGTGGCACTGGGCAAGGGCTCAGAGGATTCCAGGGCACAGAGCTGAGTGTGCTGCAGGGAGTGAGTGTGTGTGTGCTGGCCTCTGATGGATGGCAGCCTCTGAAACAGCTGACATAAATGCTGACATAAAGCAGCAACTTGAGATTATACTTTAAAAAACAAATCACACTGAAAATATTTAAAGCCATAAAGAAGAGAGAAATAAAACAGTGCTGGTTGTGGCCTGGCTTTTCTTTCAGGTGTCTGGAATGACTTGTTGGCCAGTGGAGCTTATTGAAAAAGTGCAGCTTAAAAAATTTGTTAAGGAACCCTGATAAACTCCTTCAAATTATTTCTGTAAGTATTTGAAATGCAGACAATTCTAATCCTCCTCTGTAATTATGCTGCATGTTTCAAAAATCTGATCTTAGTAACACAAACACAAATGAGACATAATTTACTTAATTGAGAGGTTGCGTGGACCTTCAGTTTTGTTAACAGAGCTAAGTTACAAGTATTAAAAACCCTAATATGCAATTAATGCTGCCTTGATAGTAGTTACAAAGACAACTGAACCCTTTCAAGAGAGAATAATTTTATTTTGTTTTTCAAGCAATTACCCTAATGTAATTGCTGCTCATAATCTGATCTGCTTGATACAAACTCAGGATTTCATGGAATGTCCAGAGTGTCATAGAGGAATATCACAGCTTTGCACTCTCTTTGGAAAAATGCCTATACATTGGTGATGTTCTTACAGTATTTCTCCATCAAACAATTTGTATTTGCCTTCCTGTGATACTAAATTGCTCATATTTATTCCCATCACATTTTATAAAATGAATGTGAATTATAACAGGGTTTTTTTCAGCTCTACACAGAATTCATGAATAATAAATTCCTAAAGAAGAGGAAGGAAAACAGATCACTGTGAGGTTTAATAATGATCTATAATGGATCAAGGCAGAAATAGTGTTAAAGTTGGTACAGCAAAGTCCCCTTGAGAATTTTCTTCTCTTTCAGGGAGAGTGTAGTTGTCACTAAATGTAAACCTTATTAAATGCAGGTAGATAGTGCTGTGCAGTGATGCAATAACACCAGAGATGAACAGTGTGAGGCTGAGACAAATAATGTCTTACCACACCTAATGTTTTCTACCAACTTTTCTTTAATGCCAGCTGTCAGAAGAGAACAGTGGTGATTATATGGGATCACAATCTTGCTGATCTGCACAAATCTTTACATGCATTGAAACTGATATATGCTGAAAAGGAGATAAATGCATATAAATTACTTGTGGAACTAGTGAAATTATAGTCTTAGTTTAAAGAAATCTCAACCAAATTAATCCATGGATAGAGATGCTTGTAAAGAAGCATAAGCTTTTATTAGTTACAAAAACTAGATACAGGGGGAACTGATGTGAATAAAATAATAAAATGACATGTAATCAGAATAAGACAAGTATTACACACATGGACAGGCTAAGGTTCCAGGTTATTTTAATGGTTTTTAGCACTAATACTGATGAAATCCATAATCTTTGTATCATTCTATGTCTTCATTTTTCTACTCCATATTTTAAAAAATTGTAGTATCTTTTGATTACACTCAGTAAAACTTTATCAAAACTTTATTTTGGTGGTGTTACGTGACTTTTTTGTGATCCAGTTCTGTCAAAAGCATTAAAATGAATGAATGTACCTATAGCTCCAGCATACATAATGTGTAACATCCACCCCTAGAGCCATCTCTGTATCATGTTTTGAAATGGGATATGAAGGCCTGACACTTGGCTTGAGCAGTGATTCAGTTTGGTGCAACTCTTTTAAAGTGATTTTAAAATAATCTGCAAATCACCCTGAAGTAGAGCACCTAGGATGGGTTCTGCTGGTTGTGTTTTCAAGGTGGATGTTGTGATGTGATAATTAATTCCCCTAGGCCAGCAGATGCTGGAGCATACACATACGTACCTTCATACACAGTTTTCTAAAATATACAAATATTTATGTGAACACAAAAGTGTGTGACTGAAAATCAGGTGTCAAAATTTTAAATTAGTCCTATGTGAACATCAAAGTATAACTCTAAACTGAGTGGATTTTATCTTAACAAGTTAGTGGCATGGACACAATCTGTTAAAAGAGTCTGCATCCATCATTTTGCTTTCAATCCTATACAGTCTACTGTTTTGGTGAGGTGCAAGGGTGTTATTTAATGGAAATGAGAGATGCAATTTACTCATAATTACCATAAAAAGGGTTAAATCAGAATGTAGAGGTGGCTATATATATTTTTAAATTACAATAATAGACTCACCAAGGAAAAATACTTTTATGAAACGTTCCATTATTGCTTTTACAGACCCATAATTTGAGAATTACTGCTCAAAACCCAGATGAAATGACTTTACAATCATGGGTCCATTAGAGGTTTAAGAATTGTCCAGTTAGATTACAAAGAATTTAGTTGTGAAAAATTGTGTGATTTATTATGCTATTTAAAACTGTACAGACACATGTGAAACAGGCTGTATCTGCAGAACAGGCAGCTCACCGCTGTGCTGAACGTGGGGCCTTCTCACCTACAGGTAAACTTTGTACTGATCCACTTACTATTTCTGCATCTTTAGTACAGTAGAAGTATTTATTATGACATCCATTTCTCTCATTCCAGGTATACCCAACATGATACTATTGATCCTCAGGCCAATCATCCATTAGGCATTCATTAAGAGCCAGAGTGATAGGCAAATGGGAATTACAATTATGATAATTCCAACAAAGGAATTGATAAGGAAAAGGTAAGGCACAGGTCTGTAGCTCAGCGAGGGTAAGGCTCTCAACCCAATGCACTACTATAGCCACACTTTATATTGTTGAAATAAAAAGCCCTAAAGCACTGGTACTGGTTCTCAGGGGCAGTTTGTAAGCATCTGCAAATGGGAAAACAAGGAAAAGTTCAGCAAACATGTGAGGTGGAGCTGATTCACTGTAGCTGTTTAGGTCAGCATGAGCAGGGGTACCTGTCCCCTTGCACTGTTTTGCAGTTCTCTCCATGAAGTTCCCAGTTAACTTCTGTCGTCTTGCTGCTTGTTAACACATTAAGCTTTGTCCATTTTCAGTGGGAGAGGATGGCTTTACGTCGTTTACAGTAATCCAGACTGGCTGCCTTGCTGTGGATGCGTTACCTGCTTGATGACCAGATGACTTGTTTCACGGCCGGCAGGGCCTGGGAGGGTTCGGGCCTGGCTCCCAACACTTGGTACGGGTGAAGCGACCGTGCGAGCTCTAAGGACAGCCGGGCTCCTGGGGAGGCTTTCCTGCGTGCGCCCATCACCGATCACAGCGTTCACTCTCGGCAGCTGCAGCGGAGCCAGCTCAGCGTAGCTCCGGAGGAAACTGCTGGGAAAAGGCATCCGGGTGACCCGCTGGGCCGAGGCAGCTCCCGGCTGGGGGCCGGCGGCGGCGGCACTGGGCGCGGCCTCCCGGCACGGGCCCGCGGCTCCGCGCGCCCGCCCGGCACAGGGCCGG
>VXBC01007350.1:96969-123319 GCA_013399945.1 Ploceus nigricollis
CTGTGGGTGGTGTGCTGTGTGCCAGTCTGTGTGTCTGTGAGTGCTATGTGCGAGTTTGCTTTGGCGCGCGTGTTGTTCAAAAGCTGCCCGAGCAGCCTCTCTGCCCCTCGCGGTGGCGGGCTCGGAGATAACGGAGGTAAGGGAAGCTGCAGCGACGCCGTTTATAGCCCCAGGCTCGGTGTCTTCTCCCCTGGCCGTTCGGGAAGTCGGAGGTCCCGCGGCGAGAGGAAGCAGCAGCGAAGAGCCGTTCCCAGCCCCAGGCTCGGTCCGTCCCCTCCCCGCGGCGCGGGGGACACCGCGCCGGGCGGAAAGGGCGCTGCAGCCCGCTCCGCTTCCAGCCGCCATCTGGCCGTACCCAGCCGAGAGGATCCGGCCCAGCCGCCCTCTCTTGACTGCCCATGCCTCTAGCAAGACAAGTTCCCTCCGTGAGCTTGTAGCCCCTGAATCCAAAGAACTTCAGTCAGGGCTCCAGCCGTAAGGAGATAAGCCAAGTGAGAGACAGGAGAACGGAGTAGGGCTGGTGGAGAAAAGACTGACACCATTTCCCCCTTTGTTCTTTGACCCGCATGCTCGAAATCCAGGGCACCACCTTGGGGGCTGTGCCTGGCAGTTTTTGTTTGGGGTCTCTTTTTGTTTTGGGGAGTCCACAGGGTTGAGCAGTTTTGTATTTAGTCGTTATTTGCTGTCGTTTCATGTCGTCGTTGGATTAGGAACGGTGAGAAGCAACGACTTTGACTCTAAAACTCAGGAGGCATGAAGTGAAACTTTATTAGGAACTTCAGATACTTATAGGCTGGATTGTTCACCCAGAACCTGATTGGTTCTCAAACAGCACCCCTCACACAGTTGGTTTAATTAGGAACAGCACCTTCTTGTCCATAAACATCACGTACAACATTCCACATGTTCACAAACACCAAGTGTACAGACTTGACATAAGAATTGTTTTAATTCTTTTCTCTGGGCTTCCCATAACTTCCCCAGGATGATGCCTGGGAAAGTTATCTGTTTCTCTGACTAAACTGTCACATCCACGGTTTCTGACTGTTGCTATTCTGCTTTTTAGTAAAGGATTATTTTTTCACTTGATCTACTTACATTCATTACTTACTTGGACCCCTGAGGGAGATAGCTAGACCCAAAAGCTTCTCCTTTAAATTGTCTTAAACCAAAACAGATATTAATTCAGATTTGTGGTCCATTCAAATCAGGACCCTTTGCAAGAGCTAAGCAATTGTCCTTTTGATTTTGAGTAGGACAAGTCTGAAAAGCTTGATGTGTGTCAGAGAGGATGAGGCCACGGTAAAGTATTGGCAACAATAGGCCATTGTCAGATGAACTACCACAAATGGCATATAGTATCAGTGCAGCCCTTTCCGCGCTATGTCCTTAGGTTTGCACAGCTACAGTTCTGTTGAAAAGAAGAATCTGTTTCTTTTGTTGCTTGTTTTTTTCTTGCCTCACATTTATATCAGATGTGCAGTGTTAGTAAGAAAAAGCATTTCTCACTGAAGACCTGAACTGTGATATTACAGCAGATCCTTTACATTAGGAAACGACGTTATTCCAAAAGAAAAATATCTAGTGATATTACTTCAAAAAAGCTGGGATACTTAAGTAATTATTGCTCAGAGTCTTTGTAATTACTTCCTAAAACTGAGAAACAAGTGTTTTGGAGAATAATAGCTCTGCTGACTACACTGATGGATGTGTGAATGGAAGTGCTCATGCGAAGCCATCAGCCTGTCAGTGGGACTTCCTCAGAATGGAAATGAAATAAGTTTTGTGTAATTTTAACTCTGTTTTATTGCAAGTACTATGAATAAGGGATATTAATCCAGAACATAATATGGTACAAGGGCAGCAGAAATATTTGCACAGGTGTTACTGGAAGCCTCTGGATAGTGCTGTCTGTTGTATTTGTTCTTTCACTTTGTGGGTTCTGTTTCCTTCCCATTTTGAAGAGTTATTAACCTGGCAGTTAGGAGATGCAGCCTTTCCAGCTCCTTTATGTGTTTGCTAGCTCTTGGTCCTCTTCTGCTACTGTGATATGTTGATATAGTAACAAGTTACGTGGAGGAGCACAATTATAGACCTAAAGAAACTGAGAACTGGAGTTGAAAAGTCCTGTGGATCTTACATTTGCTTTTATAATTCTATAATTGCAACTGCATCTCAGTATTCTCCAGCATCTGGCATGGAGCTGCTCTGGTTTTAGAAATGTGATAACAAAAATGTTCTTGTTTTGTAACTTCATTACTGCAAAATATTTGTTTAGAAAGAGATGTTTTCATGTATTTATGTATTCTATATGTTTTTGTGGCCTTTGAAACTAGTAGGAATTATATACATATATTTCAGTGGAATGCTCTACCTGGAGAGTAAAAATAATAGCATTTTTATGTTTTGCCTCAGGTAAGTTACTCACCTGATGCTTTTTGTATTCCTGTGGCTCTCACTTCAAAAGTGCTTACTGTGAACAAACAGAATAGTGCCAGGCCTAGGTTTCCTGGAGGGGACATGCTGCAGCCAAGTAGCTGTGCTGGTACTCCTTCCTTCCACCCCTCCAGTGCAGCTAAATCTGATCCCAGCTGGGCATTGAAAACGGTGTATTTGTGTGGCTGGATTTCAAGCAATACTGTAAATCTCTCATTTATAATGCAGTGTATTTGAATGTGTACATGTATGAGGTGACAAGGTATAGACAACCTTTTTTTCCTCTTGCTGTATTTTTCAGCTTCAAGAATGTAAGCTTCTGTCAAAAACTGAAATGTTCAGCTGCAGTCCACAAGTCATGCTCTAGATAGTAATTTGTTTTAAAAATAGTTTAAATAATATTTTTGGAGAATATTGAGAATAGCTGTTGCATTACAGAGAATTTTCCCTCTTGCAGTCTGCTTGGAGTACATTTTCCTATCAGAACAGCTTTTCAACTTGTCCTTGGAACATTTAATTTTCATTTTTGAATTGCTTAATTACAAATTATAAGTATTTGATGTAGCCTGCTGTTTTCCATAGGAAGAACTAAATGTGCTTTGAAAATGCTGAGCTTTATTTGGCCTTGTTTGCTCCTTTCCCTGTCTTGAAAATTTTCCCATCTGTGTGGGTTCAGAAGGAATTTAGAGTACTTCAGTAATGTTCAGTGAAAACATTTAACATTGGACTACAGTTTACTTTTTTGTGGGAGGAGTGGGGGTGTGGTAGGTGGTGGTATTTTTTTAACCCTTACAAACTCTTCATGTGGTTAGGAAAATAAACAACATGTCTAGGAACACGTTACAACAAAATGAGCTAGTAGTTACTTTACAGTTAATACTGATCTTCTTGCTGGGTGACCTACCTCGGCTTTGGGAAGCTGGTAAGAAGGATTTCTGTATTACATCCTCCTGGCAGATCTATGCAGTAATATTGAGTGTAGCCTGTGGTAGATTCATACAAGGTTATCGATTGGTCCTGCATTGAAATGCAGGTTATGCTTACCTACACTTGGTGTGGGTGTCTCAATTAAAAAACAGGGCAGGGAAGAAAGGAGTAAGAGGATAAAACTGTTGACTCTCATATGTCTGCAGTCTCCAGAAACTGATGAAAGCTCTTGAAGCTAATATGAATTGTTGATTAGGCAAAGCATTAACAGTATTATTTTTCTCCCCTTATTAACAGCTGCTTGCAGTGGAGAACTGGAACAACACACAGAGAGACGAGGAGTCATCTATAGTCCTTCTTGGCCATCCAACTATCCTCCAGCCATAAACTGCAGCTGGTACATCCAAGGAGATCATGGAGATATGATAACAATTAGGTATGGTTTGATATTTGTGGAGGTAAAGGTTTGATATTTGTGGAGGCTTTGCTGAAACAAAACAAAACGTGAGTTTGCCTGATACACCAGTGTGAGGCTGTCTTCAGAGCCACTGGATGATCAAAGAAATCTGAAATTGGTTACACTGGAACATGGTTCCAGGTTAGCCACCTCTCTCTTTTTAAAAATACTTCACTGTGTCTTGTTTCTGTGGGCTACTTCTGACATCTGTGATTACAGAAGTCACTTGTGGTCTTTTGGAGTATTTATCTTCACAATGCCTGGGTGAGATTTCATACACCCCTGACATTTGAGGGAGTGGGAAACAGCAATATATTTATTCACATTATATAGTCCCCTTTCCCTTCTTTATATTGCTTATAAATAGGAGTAGGTGAAGGCTATAAAACCTGGAACAGCTTCAGCAGGCATGTAAACTTCTTGGAGAAAAACCAGCATTTTCACTAATGTCTTGAAATGGTGCTATGTTTAATAGGCAGTTGAAGATAATTATTGCTTATTGTTACTTGTTTACCAAAAGACACATGCTTTTCTGCTTAATATTTATTTCCAACAAATCAAATAATAGTTAGCATTTGTGGTACAATTTTAGCTCAATTCTAGAAAAGTGCTATTCAGTAAAGACTAAAATGTACTGCAAATGGCTTGTTAAGAATGTTTAGGATATAATATGAGCACACTGTGAATGTGCCTAATTTCTCTGGGCTAGTGGTAGGATCCTTCATGAACCAAGAATTTTTTACTTAAAAAATAAAACATAGGAAAAGTTTTTTTGGGGGGTTTTAGTACTGTTACATTGGACACCATCTGCTCGTTCTTTGCTCAGCTGCTTAAAAGGACTGCAAAACCTCTTCAGCTGCAGATGCTCAAAAATTGAAAACAAATCTGCCACAGATGGAATAATAGGAAGGCTCCACCATCCGTAGTTCAAAATAGGAACTACTCACCAAAAGTAATGAAGTAAATACCTGCCAGCATTTGAAATTCATAAATAGAAACATGCTTTTAAACCTCATTACATTACATTGGACGTGGGGAATTTGTTTCAAAGCAGAGATTGTTGGAAACTGAGAAAGCATACAAATGAGACACAGGACTTGACTCTGGAGGATAATGCTACAGTTTATGCTATGAAAATGTCTCAGAGCTCCAGTTAGAATTAGGACTCTCTTCTGCAAGTGTGAGTGTAACAGAGGCTAGAGAAACACAGGAACATGAGGTGTGGCAACTGGTAATAATTTGTGTACAATTTAGATGCATGCACAGCAATATGACTTACAAGATTTCTTAATGGGTTTGTTTTCTATCACTGTCTGCACAGTCATATCCTGCCCTCCTCTGCACATGCAAACAATAGAAACTACGTGTTTACATCCCAGGGACTCGTGTTGTGGTGTTATGTTTGTGACTATAAATGTACTTGGAATGACTCACTCCAGTGTATGAAATGTTCAGCATCTGAGGATTTCTTTACAAGGCTGTTGCCCTTCCAATGCCAAAGATGTAAAAGAAGGAGCTGACTTGCCTAGGCTAGGAGGTTTCAAATGCAAACATGTTTTCTGCTTTCCAGTTGGATATGCTTCTTATTCTAACAACGTGTTGGTAAGGGCATAAGAGTAGCTTTTTAAATTTTCCTAGGAAAATCAAACACAGTTCTTGTGCTAACATCTGCATTTTGAAAGGTTTCAAAAAGCCCATCTCCTTTGTGTGTGTTACACAGTATGCATTTCCTTTGATCTTGAATTCTTGTTGACAACAAGACAGCAGTGTTATGTAAGAGATGTATATAATGAGATACAGCAGGAATCATTAAGGGATAAAATTGCAATTGAAAGTATTTTCTATTTCTAAACTGTTTGCACTTGGTGGTTATTTTTTATAAACCTATTTTTCAGCAGCTTTCAGTAGGGCAGTGGCCAGATCTACCTGTGTGTGTAAGATGCTGGCTTCTGTGGCCATCTCCTTTAGAAACTATGTCTTAATGTCTGTCTTTCATGTGTATATTGATTTTCTTCATATCCTCACATTTCCATGCCCTTTGTTTTGCTTCATAGTTTACTTTCTAGAAATCCTTGAGGGAGCTTTTCCACGAACAGGAAGTATATGTTCCTTGTGCTTTTACCACTCTATGTGCATATTTCAATACTTTCTTTCAGGTTTGTGTGTCTGATGGAATGGTTCTATTGAGACCTGTGAACAAGTCTGTAGCCCCTCTTTTTCAGGACTATGTTATGTCTCTTTAAATTCAGGTGATCAGTTGCTAATTATTGTTTTGGAAATGACTTGATTTTTCCACCCATTTTTTCTATTTATATGCTTCTTTTCACAGAGAATTACAAAAAACCATGTAAGATCATATAAAGATGTCACATGCAGTAACTGCCTTTGTACCATCGTTTACAGGCTTTGTAGGTTTATGTTCCCTCATATCTAAGAAAAAGATGAAAGAAATTTTTGTTTAGCAGTTGCTGTTACTTGATGGTTGTAATTAACCCTGGTGTGGGTGGAGTGTAAATTTATTATTTTATTACTGGAATTTAGGGGACTGCAAGTAAAATGTTCTCCCTGTTCAGAATTCAAGATAAGAGTATTGAAAAGCAATCTACTTAGTGACCCACTCAAGCTGTCTCTTATTAATTGAGGTGAGGGGATCACCTTCATTGGCTTTCACTTCAGTGATTCATAACACTGGCTTTGAAAAAAGAAATTGTCAGATACCATTTGAGTTTCAATTTCTGCATTAAACTGAGGTGGGTTCATATATTCTTGCTGGTCTGTAATTGTGTGAAGTGTTAATGGGACTGCTTCACAGTCTATTTACCAAACTCATAGTGTTTCAGAGCTTGACATGAGTTGGAAAAAACCTCACAATAGCCATTTACTTCCTCAGCTTTTGAAGAAATTGCCCCTACTAGAAATAGCCCCTACTAGGCAGTGTCTCTTGTCTAAGGTTATGCAGTTAGCTGGTGCTTGGGAGCTGGGAGTGGAATAGAGCATTCCTGACTTCAGGTCCTTGTGCTTCAGTGGTTAAGCAGAAGTTTTTAATGAGCCAATTAAGTCATCACTTGTTCACAGTCTACACTTTATGTGAGAAGTTGGCAAATAGAAGTAACTTTGCTTAATTGGTAGGTTGGTTTTATTTTGGGACTGTGCTTTTCTGACCTATCCATAATATTTTTCTCCAATTTCTAAAATAAGTTTAGAGGGCCAAATTGGACATTTACTTTTTTTATTTATTTACTAATTGCTTTCATTCCGATTTTGCATCCCATGTTTGTCCTTTCCCAGTTACTAAGAAAGCTTTCTTTTTCTTCAATCTGTGGTCCATCGTGCCTAAATTACTGAAAGGGTTGTAGAGAATTCCCTACATTATTTATAGAAGTACTTTTTTTTTTTTCCTAGCTACTACTGTTCCTTTCAGTGCAGATGGCAAAAAAACTAAGCTCTGCTAAGCATTAGTTTTGCAGGAAGCACATTTTTCTCATATATATAGATTATTAATGTGTGTTTATGGTAGTCTGGTTTAATGAAGTATTTTCCAGCAATGTAAAAATAGATAATAGGAAGATAGCATTGTAGGCTGTTACTTCATGTGAGTACATAGGCAAAAACTGATATATATGACTAATACTGTAATTTCCTGTAAACTCCTGGAGGTCTGCTCACTGTTGGAGGTAACCTCTATTTCAGTATCATGCCACTGGAAAAAGAATCAGATGAGTTTACTGATTTCTGCAGAATTCAGTAAAAACCAGACTTAGTGCTGCATTTCTCAGTTCACATTGAGTTGTTCTGATCCTCAAATTCTGAACACTTTCAGTGTATAATTTGCTATTGTTGTACTTCTGTATAAAAATGTGGAAGAGACATTCCAAGAGCAAGACAATAGCGTATTTCAGGAGAAATAAAACCTGCAAATTTTGGTCCAATAATTTTGATCTTGTACACCTGTCTCCTTCTACATTCCTGTATTGTTTTGGAGATCCACAGGTAGCAGTGAGAACAGCCTAAGGGCCAGGCCATTTTAAAGGATGTTCTGTGATGGGTGTTGTATTTTGTTTACATTGTAGTTCTGGTGCTGGAAATACCAAAGTTTTACTCCTTTTCCTCTCCCTGCCCTGTGAACTAGGGCTGTGTGCTCTGGTTGTGGAGAGGAAAAAAATCCCGGAGGAAAGCCAAGTTCTCCTTCCCTTTATCACCATGTGCCAAGATGCCAAAGCAGGGGAGCATTGCTCTGGAAGTGAGGCTCTTGGGTGGAGGGGGATGTCTGGAGCAGGGGTTGCAGGGGGTTAAGGCTGCAGCTGAGGAGTGCAAGGGCTGGAGTTTAACACCCTGTGCCCTGCAGCTTGCATGTTAGGATGGACCCCTGGGTCCCTGTTCCAGTTCTGCAGAACTGTCAGAGGGCTTTGCTGGAGAGGATTAGTGACTGAGCAGAACTGTCTTCTGCTTTTCTTCTCAAATGCTGTGCTTCCCTGCCCAAGATGTTTAAAAACACTGTGGTACTGACTGGTGCTGCGTGAGATACAGATGACTCTACATATTTAACACATGAGTTACATATGAGTACTCTCTGTTTCAGTATGGCTCCTGTTTCTTGTTTTAGTCACAAAAAATGATGTAGTTTTTGGATACAAAAGGTCTGAGACTTCCCTCAAGATCAGTAACTACAGACTTCAGTACTTTTCCAAAGAGTGTACAGTGTTTGTGAAGTCCTACAAGCAGTACAAGCACAAGTCTTTGTCCTGTACTTCCACTGTATACCAATACTCGTTCAACCCTTTTGACAGAAAAATTTGCATTCCAGTTTGAGAAAGCTCAGCTGAATAAATAAATGTTTTGTGGGTAGCAGGATTAAGTTATTCTTCAGAGGACTATAACAGAGCAGCTCTAGATCTAATTAGAGATGATGAAAGAAGTAAAGCAGTAGAGGCTGCGTGCAGTATTCAGGAGTCTTGGCTAAAATAAATCAGTTGGCTACTTAATGTCAGAGTAGAATGGCAGAAACCTTAAACACAAAACCTTGTCACAAATGCATTATAAAGTGGAGCCAAATTTTATATACTTACAAGTGCAAACATATGAATTCATATTGTTTTCATATTTATTTAGAAGGTAATGTTTTTTGTGGTGAGGACGTTTTCATGTATATCATGCTTTTGGTCTTGTGTAAAATCACCATCAACGTAAATGAGGAAAAATTTGCTTCTAGTAGGGGCAGTATAACTTAAAAGGATGCTGAAATAGAGTAACAATGTCTTCTTAATCAAAGGAAAATTTGTTGAAAATACATCTGTTGATTAATTTGCATAAGGGAGAACATAATTGCTTTGACTTTGCTTTGGCTCTTAGCAGAAGAAAATTTATAACTGCTGTGGTATCTGTTACACATCAAATTTCACATTAGAACTAGAACATACACAGAGAAATTGTGTTTGAAACTTCTAGGCACTTGGGATTAAGATGTTTGTTTTTGTAACAGAGTTTGTTCTTTGAATATTCTGCATTGCCCTTTTTGAATACCAAGGCATTTTTTTCAGTAGCTTGTGTATCTCTGAGAGGTTTGGTGTTCTTAGGGCATCTATTGAACACAGTGTTTCCTTGCAAGTCTGTTCTGCCTTGTCACCCTTGTACTCTGTGTGAAGTTTGGATTTGCTAGTGAAGAAGTGTGGGATTCTGTCCTGAATCTGTCTGAGATCCACAAGTGACACTGAGGAAAATGAGTTATCCTCTCTATGCCTGGGCTTCTGCATTGGAAGCTGGAACTAAAGGTTGTTCCTTTTCCACAACCAGAAAAAGCTGTTTATTAGCAATGTACAATACTGACTTCCAAGGTGCAAGTAAAAGATATTAATTGTACATGAATGCAGGCTCTTGAGAGGTATTGCTGTCATCTGCAAAGGAGTTTGTAAACAAGGTATGTGCATGTAACTGACTTTGATTTACTCTTCCTTTGTATAAATCTTGAAAGTGCTAAATATTTTTCTTCTTTTTTCTAGAAAGAAGTGCTTTTTAAAGTAAGTTATAGACAGCTTATTGTATAGGCAAATTCTCCCCTTGGGTTGTGCAGTCTGTGTTGTGTAACCATGCTATGGCTGAATTATTTACCTGATAGACAAAAGTAGCTCTTTTCAGCAGAGCGAGGAAAGTGAGTGGCTGTGGGACCCAGCTGGAGTGCTGGGAACTGGGTAAGATAGGAGAACAATTTGTTTGCCTCTTTAAGGTTCATCATGGTGCATCTAAAATAATTACAACAGTAAAGCATCAAAAGATGTAGTAAATGGACTTGTTTCTAACATACAAACAGAAATTTTTTAGTCATTCCCACCCCCCCTTCCCAGTTTTGAGTTTTCTGTTTCTTGATTTAGTGACTGTTCCCTTTTCTTAAAAACTTCTGTTGTTGGGCAGATGGGTATTTCTAACACTTAGTCAAAAAGTTTTCATTAAAAAATTCCTATGAGCAATCCTCCAAGTAGATGATAGAAACCCTACATGATGTGTGGTGCCAATATGAGTTACAGAGAGCAAAACTGATGTGGTAGCTCAGTAATACTGTCTCACGTCTCATGTAACAAACAAACTTTATGTTTGTGTATATATATAGCTATAGCTATATACCTATAGCTTCCCTGATGCTTTGGATAATTCCTTTTCATGATGCAGTGGCTGTTTGCTTCGTGGTCATTAAGAACATTTTATGCAGAACACCTGTAACAGAAATACTCTGGTTTATCTTTGAATGGCTGAGTACTTACATCTTTTTATTTTGGCTGCGCAGTCATCTGAAACTTCCTTGCAAAATATGCTGGTTTCAGAAGCTTGATGAGATTGCTTATAGCAAAGAATTAAGTGCTTTGTGAATATTTCTTCACAGCTGGGAAGACACACAGAGGTTGCTGGGAGAAAAAGAGTTAGAAGAGGAAGGACATTTCTGGGTGGATTGTCCTTACACATGTTGTTTGTCATCTCTTAATTTCCATTTTAACTTATCACTTTCAGTGTTCTCTTACTTCTCATGCTCTTGCTGGTAAAATTTTTTTTGAGAGTTATTAAGCCAGTGTGTTTGGCAGGATCTAGAGGTGTGGGTAGGCTGAGTCTCCTGCCTAAATGAGTTAGCTGGTTTTCATGCTTGCTGTTCTTTCTCTTTCAGCTTCAAAGGTCAAGATCTGGCAGGCATTGACAGCCTTTTGTAAATACACATTGATATCAGAAAATTATCTTTCCATTTATCTTTTTCAAAGAATTTGTCATTGATGTTTGTGAAAAATCCTTTAGGGAAGGAGATCTGTATTTTGCAACAGCTTTTCTGCCTTTCTGAAAGTTCTGTCTAGATATTTGCATGGAGCATGCACAAACTTCTACCAAGTTAATTTGGTGTAGCTGAGTTACATTAAAAAGGACCAAAATTCATTTCTAAGTGTTCTGAACAGTGTGCCCTTTCCTAATGAGTATGCTTTTCTGTGCAGTCTGCAATCTGCTATTGTCATTGCAGATTGCTGAATAGAAATGCAATCTGTTTCATCAGAGAACAAATACCACATATGATTCTTGAGCCACAGGTTAGGGAGTATTTTCCAGCTGTGTTCAGCGTTCTGCAAACAGTCAGGGCTCCTCTTTGCACCAGATAAGCTGCTATTGAACAATCACTTGGCTTGTGTCAGCAGAAGAGCTACAAATAACTATGTGTTATAGTCTTGTTTGCTCTGCATTTGCACTCCCAGAAAAGGAATATTTTAATTTTTGAATTAAAAGATAATGGTGTTAGATTTTAGGTTCCATTTCCACCCCTGTTCTCTTCCTGATCTCTCCTTGCCCATCCATGGCTCGAAGAGTGGATTTGTCTCTCATACTTAGCCCTTTAGGGTCCTTTGCATTGCTTCCTATTGTTATTTTTCCAAGACAGTAGTCAACCCTGTCATCCCTAGTTTCATAACTTTTATGGTTGGAAATGACTGCTGAAATTAATCTACTTTCTCTATAATGTATTCTGGAATTTTGCTTTTCCTCATCTCTGCATTTTAGGAAGCAGTTTTATTTAAGGACTGAGTAAAAGAGAACTCTTTCTTTCAGCTTTTGGAGCTGCATTGGTATGATGTTTATGCTTGTGAGATGGGTGCTTTTCCAAATTAGGGGATGTGCTTTATTTCTATATACTCAAGGTGGTATATAGAAGGTAGATATTTCATTATCTTTGAATAGATACCTTTATGTCAGCACTGCTTGATGCAGAAAGTCAGCCATTAGAATTTGTTCTTTCTCTGTTAGGTTTTGTTCCAGATAAGTGTCTTCTCTGTAAACATGTGCTTTCTTTTGTTCTTAACAGTTTTAAGAATTTTGATTTGGAAGACTCTCAGAAGTGTGCAGTAGACTGGTTGATGATTGGCCCATCTTCCAAGAGGGAGGAGTACAAAGTGTGTGGATCTTCCATACCTCCATCTTTCATCTCTGCAAGGGACCATGTGTGGATATTTTTTCACTCAGATGCATCAAGCTCAGGACAGGCTCAGGGATTTCGCCTTTCTTATATTAGAGGTAAAATCTTACGGGTTTGTTGGCTTCACTGCATACTCTCTCTGGCAAAACTTGGAAGACAGTAGTACTTTTTTTTGACAAGCATCTTGGGCCATTGATGACTGTAAAGTCTTGGTGGTAACACTGATATTATTTGCATGTGGCTTTTTAACTGTATTGCTGAAGTGTACTGGCCTGACTAATTAGCTTGTGACATGCATGGTAGTAGATGTTGAAAAGTGATATCAGATAGTTCCAAAAGTTTTGATACTGATTTTTTTTCTCTGTGTCCTCTTTCACAGGAAAGATAGGTCAGTCTGTGTGCCAGTCAGATGAATTCCACTGTGCAAATGGGAAGTGTATTCCCAGTACCTGGAAGTGTAATTCCATGGATGAGTGTGGTGATAACTCAGATGAGAAGAATTGCACTGTCCCTCCCACAGACCCTCCATCCAGCATCTGTCCCTCAGGAATGTTTCAGTGCAGCGCAGCGCACTCCACCAAATGCTTGATGAACGAGCTGAGATGTAATTCGGTTAAAGACTGTGGTGATGGTTCAGATGAAGATAATTGTCCTGATCTTTCCTGTGGCAAAAGGCTGGGTAATTTTTATGGATCTTTTGCTTCCCCAGACTTATTCCGTGCTGATCACAGCAGGTCAGACCTTCGTTGCACGTGGTATGTGGACACGCAGGATAACCGGCATGTTCTCTTGCAGCTGGATTTGCAGTTAGGCTACAATGACTATGTGAAGGTTTATGATGGCATTGGAGAGAGAGGTGATAAATTAATGCAGACGTTTTCACACCACAACAATAGGCATTCTGTGAGTGTGGAGTCGTCCAAGGGCCAGCTCACTGTCTCATACCATGCCCGCTCCAAGAGCACTGGCCATGGATTCAATGCAACGTATCAGGTGAAAGGCTATTGCCTTCCTTGGGAGCACCCTTGTGGAAGTGATGAGGAGTGTTTCACAGATAAGCAGCATTGTGATGGCTGGTGGCATTGTCCAAATGGCAAGGATGAGGAGAACTGTCCTGCTTGCCAGAAGAATGAATACCCATGTGAAGGAAACAGTGGGCTTTGTTACTCAATACTTGACCGCTGTAATAACCAGAAGAACTGTCCCGATGGCTCAGATGAAAAAAACTGCTTTACTTGCCAGCCAGGAAATTTCCATTGTGGGACCAATCTGTGCATCTTTGAGACTTGGCGCTGTGATGGCCAAGAAGACTGCCAGGATGGAAGTGATGAACGTAACTGCCTGGTGGTTGTTCCCAGGAAGGTCATCACAGCTGCTCTGATTGGGAGTCTCGTGTGTGGCTTGCTGCTAGTGATAGCACTGGGTTGTGCATTTAAATTGTATTCTCTCAGGACCAGGGAGTACAGGTACGTGTCTTGTTTTGTTGATGTTTTCGTAGCTGTGGTGGTTTTTTCAGTTTTGTTAAAAGGAAAAGAAAGTTGATTCTTAACCAGAGAATTTGCAAAATACTGTGAAATCAAATCCAAGGACCTGATGACAGCTAAACAGTAGTCACTGCATTAGGCTTAGAGAAGATTTCTGGGAGTAGTGAGCAGAAATATCAGCTCTTCTGTGGTCTATGAGAAGTACGTGTTTATTGTGCTTGTGGCAGAATCTGTTTCTAACCTAATCTGCCTTTTCCTTCTCATCCCCTTGCAACAAACCCCTTGCCCCTGCCAAAAACTGAATGCTGAACTGCTACAGTGAAGTCTTCACTGAATCTGAATTGAATAACCCTTCACCCCTCCCCAAGTACTCCAGTTCTCAGTTCTGCTTAAAGTGATGTCCTGCTATGGTGGGGCCTGTTCTCAATGGGAATTGTCCACGGTATAAGCTGTGCCCCTTTCCTCTGGTTCTGTATGCCTCATTTTAGGTGTAGTGTGTGTGTGTTTGTTTGCCTGTGAGAAGTGGGGTTCTGCCTTGTGGGAGGCATAAGAGACTTTCTGGTTCCCATCTCATCATGTGCACCAGCTCTGTGCAATGCTGCTGGCACTGTGTTTTAAACAGTGTGCTTTACATTCTCTCCTGATTAAATCTGCATGATTAAGGACTTGCAAAAGAGCTGCTGTGCTAAGGTGGGAACTTCAGTGCGTCTGTTCATGGCAAACCTCTCTGCAACTGCAAGCTGCCCCTGTTGTGTGATTGTTTCCAGTTCTTAATATCTTTTCCAAAATTAACCTTTGGGCCCTTGCTGAACGAGTTACTGCTGTTACTGGCACAACAATTACTGGCCAGTTGTAAAAACTTCAGTTGCCACAGTGTCCAACCTGAGACTGCACTAGAGAGTTTGCTGGTTTGATTCATTCCTGTTTATACCCTGTACTCTTACTCCTTTTGTTTGGTTTTGCATCCTGATAAGATTTTCATGGAGCTTAGTGGAAGGTTTGTGGTTTTGCTCCTAGCATGAGCCCTTTGGCAGTGCTTTTATACATTAGTGTTAGGGAGGCAGGACAAACTGTTACTTCTGTTCCATGTTTTCTCTCTGCTTCTGTTCCCAGAGCATTTGAGACTCAGATGACGCGGCTGGAGGCAGAGTTTGTGCGGCGGGAAGCTCCCCCTTCCTATGGACAGCTGATTGCACAAGGACTTATTCCCCCAGTCGAAGACTTCCCTGTGTACAACGCATCACAAGTATGCAGACACGTGCCAATAAATATTTCAGCAGCCAAACTACTGTAAATTAGATACAATCAATCTGGAATTGTATTTCAGGGCTGTGCTAATTATACTGAAGTAATATAAAGTTGTGTATGTGTTACATGGAGCTGAAGAACCACAGTTCCTGCTGTGGGTAGTTTTGAAGACATTTAATGTATTTGTTAGGGAACAGCAGTGAGATAAACACTTCTGCTGTACATCAAGACAGAATGAATAGAGATAAAGGTCAGAAAGTAAATAGAAGAAAAAGGCTTTTCAAGCTGAAACTGTAAATGTAGCTGAAATGATAAGAAAATAAAGTCTCTAGCTGGATTTTTGGAAAATCCTTAATTTTCCAAAATGATTGTTTTTCATTTACAGGTAAATTAAACTGGGAAGACATTAAGTAATTCTGTTTTATTGCTAAGTACTCAGAAAACTCCTGTACCCTGTCAGAAGCATCCATCTGAGATACAATTCCTAATGTGATAAAGCACTTGTAGTTTGTTACTCCAGTGGAAAATTAAATTCCTGGGCAGACAGGCAGAGCTGAAACTCATAAAGGAAAAACTGTAAGGGGCAGAAGTTGAAGGCCGGGTTGGATGGGGCATTGACCAACCTGGTCTAGTGGGAGGTGTTCACAGCAGGGGATTTGGAATGAGATTATCTTTAAGGTCCCTTGCAAGCCAAACCATTCTATGAATCTATGAGAGTCTTCTGATACAGGCAGAGCTCTCTTAGGTGTTCTCAAATAGTTTATCAGAAAATACACATTTAAGAAGAAAGCACAGGGATCAAATCTGAGTATTGTGGCAAAGTGGAGATATTTGTGGGGAGAGCAGGGTTTAGAAATCTTTTATTGAGTGTGTGTGAAATGCTGGTTTGCTCGCTGTGTGTTGCAGGCTTCTGTGCTGCAGAACATCCGCACGGCCATGCGGAGGCAGATGCGGCGCCACTCCTCGCGCCGGAGCTCGTCCCGCCGGCGCTTGGGCAGGCTCTGGAGCAGACTCTTCCACAGACCTCGGGTGAGAGGCCAGATCCCCCTGCTGACACCTGCCCGCACCTCACAGACTACCCTGGGTGATGGAATCATCAGCAGTGCTGATGGGACCGTTCAGAGTCCCCCACCTTCCCCAGAAGGACCTGGTTTAGAGGCAAATGGCCAAGCCAGGGGCCCACAAGAAGCTGGATGTAGCAGCTTGCAGCCAGAGACTGAAATTACAGAGCCATCGCCTTCCAACACCTTCCAGCTGAATACTTGCACAGCAGCACAAGCAGAGCCTGAGGCTGGACACACCAATAAATCTTTAAGTGCTGACTCTGACAGAGAGCTTAAGCAGTCCAGTAAAGCAGATACAGGAAAGGCTTTCAGAGATCCTTTATCTGAAAGCATTACAGAAACGATCCATGGAGGGTCAGTATCCAGGAGGACTGTCCCAGAGGACAGTAGTTTAAGTGGAAGTCATCCACTGAGTGAAGATCCATGTAGATTACCCTTAAAAAAGTGGGAGTCTGGTTATCCAGACAGCCCTATGAATGTTCATATCCAGGTGAATGGACAAAACCAATGTTGCCCTAACTCATACCAGGAGGAGCCTTTGGGTGTTCATGCAGCTTGTTGCCATTCTGTGGAAGTGCCAATGTTACAGTCATCTACTTCCCTCTCTGAAAACAATACCAGTGATGATGAATCTTTACTTGTTTGCTAATAAAAATTTTTGTTTTGTCCATGTAAATTTTGTAGCTTCATTGTTTTTGTGGCAGTGCACTTCGATGATAGGTGGCATGTCTGTGCTCCCAACTTTCTCTCTAAAAATGAGTGTGCTTTAATGCCACAGTGAGTGCAGTACAAGGCTAAATGGGACAAGTTTGTGTCACTGTTGCTATTCCTGAAACTGCAGTGGGGCAGAAGTAGGCCAGTATGTGATGTTAGGGGCTAGGAGAACAGGAATGTGTCACTGCAGTTTGGAGGCATCTCCATCCTCTGGTATTTCTTTTGTGCTTTTACTCACTCTGCATTCAGTGTTTCTTTGCCTTTCAGTGGTCTTACTGAACTAGAGAACTCTGTTGGAACCTTGGGCAGACACCAGTCATTGTAACTCTTGAGTACTAAGCTACAAATAACGTTGTCTTTTTAGGCATAATAATTGAATTAAAATTTAGTAATTTTAATTAAACATGCTTAGGAGGAATTAAAAATCCCATATAGCTTCCTCTTCTATAGAAACTGCTCACTTCTTTTGCTCCCTCCAGAAATGTTTTGATAGCCATATGTACCTTAAAGCATCCACCAAATCCGAAGTTTCTGTATGGAATACCCAGAATGAAACCAGGTGTCTTAGCTACTAAAGCTTTGTAATGAGAGTGTAGCAGTGTTCAGTTAAGTGGAGTGCATTGGATCTTAGTTGCAGCAATATTTCTTTTTTGCATTGTCATGTGTTGCATTTTCTTCATGGTGATGTTGGGAGTGTTGCAGAATTGTTTCCTCCTTCTCTACCCTTTGTCCTCTCCTCCCTTGTGTTTCCAGGGACTCTCGGAGTATGCTGGTACCACTTTGAGTGTGCCTGAAGGACACTGGGGCTTTACAGCTCCTTGGGGCTGCACTGGGAAGCACTGAGCACTTGGTCAGGATCACACTTCTGGTTTATTTTGAAATAAAATCTGTCTCACACGTTTGCTTGTAAATCTGCTACCTAAGTGCAGATGTATAAGCCAGTGGTTTTATTTATCTTTTATTTTTAGAAAATGTTATTTTGCTTTTTTATTTTTGTTTTTTTCTTTGAAGAGCTGAAATACATCAGTGCCATTTTTAAAGCTGATGCTGTGTAGATTGTACACGCTTAAATGTAAACTGGTGCCTTTTTGGTTTTTAGAGTGTAATTAAAAGTAAGCAAGTTGTTTACCTGTAATTAGGTGGCATTGCTTAAGGAGGAGTCCCTGCAGAGTGACAGAACTCTGCTGTGTGATGGCTTGGTCCTGTTGTGATGGCTGGGGTGGTGGCCAGCCTCTCCCTACTCTAACAAGAGCTCTGCCTTAATTCCCCCATGACACAGTGACACACAAAAATGCTGTATAAAGGAGATAACAAGGGAGTTGATGCTGCTGCTCTGTAAATATCCAAGTGCTCCAAAACCTGTTTGTTGTTGTAGGAATTCAAGTTGTCCAGAGTTATTAACTGAACTTCTGAAATTTGGCATCTGTGGGCCCGAGTTCTTCTGCTCACAGGGCTTTTCTGGCTGTACAGGCAAACAGACTTCTGCAGTGAACAGTTTACATCAAAGTGTCAAAGATTTTTTTCCTTTAAATGGGCTATGTTTTGTTCTGGATCTTTCATTAGGACTCTCTTTGGGGGACTGCCTTGAAAAAAACAAGGAATAGGACTTCGGCCTTCTAAAATGTAATATGGAAAAATTAAATAGAAGTGATTTTTTTCCCTCTTCTATTGCAAATTGGTTTCATACTGTGCATTCCAGAGTTAGAAGATTCAAATTCCTAAGGACATTAATACCAGGAAGGGCTTGTGGCAAAATGCATAACAGGAGTTGTAGTTGCATTAAATGAATACTGCTCAGTAATATTTTTCCAGGTTCTTCTGCGATCAGAACTCATTTCATCAAAGAAAATGTAGTTTTGAAAGAGATCTTGCTTTCCTAGCATTTGTAAACATTTTGGGTACGTTCCACTTTTGCAAGGCCATGTACTGTAGTCATGGCACTGCCAGAGCAGTTGTTTCCATCAAAGGCTACAGGTTTTAGTGTCTTACTTTTTTTTTTTTGTCTGAAGGTAATTTTAAATCCATAGCCTTTTATGTGTAAGGTAGTTTAGTATAGTTAGGAGAAAAATTAAAGGTTTATATTGTGTAGGTATGAAGGACCTTAGAAATACATGTGTATTTATTTCTATTGCGGAAAAATATTTCTATAATTAAGTAATGCTGATCATGCCATGCCTTAAACCATCACCATCATAAGGCTCATAAAATTGAAATACGTACTTCAGAGCACTGCTGTATTTTGGGAGCAACCCTGAACAGCTAAGATGTGTAGCTTCACATTATTTCTTACATGTATCATACATATTTTGTGTATTGATTCATTTGGTAACTCAGTGAAATTTTTACTGAGAAGGTTTTACTTTTAAAAACTTCAAAAAAAAAGTCCAAGTTAATGAAAATTTGGTGTTGAACCATACAGAAGTATTCACAGCCCTCATTACTGGACTATATTCAGTTTTGCATCGATGAGAAATACAAACGTGGTGCTCTTTGTAAGCACTGAGTTCTCAATGCTGCAGGGCAATTTTCTCTCCTGGCTTACCCCCTGGCAGGCAAGAGCCACAAATTCACTCTGAATTTCACAGAAGAAATCTCTACGTTTGCACTGAGAGCACAAAGAGGTGCACTGCAGTGCCCTGGAATGTCAATAGCTGATAAATCTCTGCCTTTGTGTGTGTCTGCCCTTCTGCCATCTCTCCTAAGTGCTAAACAGGGAATCAACCATCCTTGAAGGCACCTCAGTTCTAGTTCATATAAACTGCCTCCTTGTATTCAGAACTTCTTAAAATTAGAAAAAAGTGGGAATACAACACTTTGAAGGCTATACAACCTTGAGTTAATCAGCTAGTAAACTTGTTAAAATTTTTATTACATGTTTTTCTGCACTCTTTAAAGATTTTTGTAGACAGGAAACAAAGTGTTTAAGTTTTTTGCTTGGTTTTGGTTTTTTAAGATACAAAATTCCCCTGTCCAAGCAAGCAAAAAAAAAAAAAAAAAAAACCCAAACAACCCTTCTAAAAAACCCCCCTTCCAAAAAAACCCTCTGAGACTTCTCTATTCTCTGACTAGAGAAGAATACCTGCTGGTTTAAAAAGAATGCAAGCTCATAGGCAGCATAAAGGGGAAAAGTGATTCCCTTAATATTTTCTCTACTGCTGCTAAAGCAGGGAATATTTCTGTTAGAAATTCTGGTACCTTCCAGCTTGTTTATTACTCTGCAACATCCCTTAGGCATACTTGTTCTCTATTTCTGTTCTCTGCTTTTTGGCTTGTTTGTTTGTTTTTAATTTGGGTTGTATATATTAATTTAGTTACAGCATTTTACCATAGTGTGTGTGCAGGCCTATGATTCAGGTGTGGCATCATGTTTGCCAGTGTCTACTGCTGCTTCCTGGACTGAGCAAGATACTAAGCAAGAAAGATGCTGGGCATCATTATGCTTTGCCTTGCTTTGGATCTCTTAATTTTTAATAAAATTTGATGTGCCCAGAGCCTGTGGGTTTCTGACTGTCACTCTTAACACCTAAGCTTGAGGATTCCTAAACTCTACTCCCACAATCTTAGTTTGGCTCAGACTCTTATGTGTCAACCCATGACTCCATGTGTGGACATGAATTTGCTGAGGGAGGGTATAGTTTGGCTTGGTTTGGTTTTGTATTTCTGGGGTTTTTTTATAATTTGCTTTTTCTGGTAGCTGGAGCTGGTCAAAGGGATATCACTTTTTAAATAATACATGTGAAATCTTGGTTCTAGGATATAGCGAAGGCAGGGACTCGATGGGAAGAGAATGAAGGATGTCTGACTCCAGTTCAGAAGGCTTTGAGATGCTGAACACACTCTTTATTAAATCTATACTAAAATACATTAATAATATTTGAAGAGAGGCTATTCTACTTGTGTCTAACTTACCTATCTGACCTTAGTCTGACTCAAACTCATGACTTTCTCTCCAGAGTCCAGACACAGCTGGACCCGGATTGGTCACTCAAGATAAACAATCTCCATCTCACATTCCACAGGGGAGAACAGGGAGCAGAGATAAGAATTGTTTCCTTTTGTCTCTGCTGCTTCTTCATGCTTCTCCCGGTAAATCTTTGGGAAAAGTTGTGCCTTGCTTTTCTCTGTGAAGAGAAATGAGACAACACTAGGAAATTCACTGTTGTATACAGCTGCCTTTGGTGTGTATGTATGCATATATCCCAACTGAAAAAAAAGAAGCCCTGAAGTGTACAACTGTTAGGGTGGTTAAAAAAATAATTTCTGAGGTACAGCCTCTCCCTTTTCTGAGGCCAATGCTTGTTTTGCTGATGCTTCTCCTTCCCCATATCTTTGAGCTGCTGCTGGCTCTGTCCTGCTCTCTTTCAGAAGGTGAAGGCTGAGTTATTTTGTGTTGGCTGTGTTCTACCGACTTGGAAAGCTTATCTGTATTGAAGGGAATTGGACAGACTTCACGATGACCCCAGATTTACCCGTGGCCATGAAGGGTGGAAGGACCCAGCTTGATGCAGAGGGATGCTACCTTCTAGCCTAGCAGAAAGGCTTTGCTTTGTTTTGTTTTTGTTTTGCCATGAAGGGCTCATTCAGCTACAGTGGCAGAAGCATTAATGTTTCAAACCATCCCATCATACCCTGATGTGAGGCTGAATTGAGAATAACCCATGAGACGGAAGCAGAGTAGTAAATGATACCTGAGTGTTAGCAGTCTTCTGACAGCCTGTGCTGTACAAGAGATAGGTCTTACAGCAAACCAAAGGGCACACTTGAGAAGCCTGAAGGGAATTGGGTACTTTTTAATCAGACCTTTCTCTGAGAGGAAAAACTGCTTTTGCTTATTTAAGATTTTTGGACTTGGCTGGAAGTTGAGTTTTAGTCTCCCAGGCAAGTGCAAGGATTTAAATCCAGTACAAACAGCTGTCTGAACACTCAGATTGCAGGCAGCACACCTCCTGCCCTGTCCTTTGTCAGCCTGGCACCCTAGCAAACAGCTCCGTGAGCTGTTCTTCCCCCTTCAGATGCTGGCTCTGATGTTCTTGGCTGCAGGGGTTAAATGGTTACCAAGGCTGAGGTGAGGCTGGGCTTTACATTTTATTCCCTTTTGTTCTGTGTGTTCCCTGCTTTATGATGCTCTCTGGATCTCCCTCCCTCCTATCCCTGTGTCTTACTGTAGGACTTTAAGACAAATTTGGTTTTGGCCTCTCAGCATCTTTTACTCACTTTCTAATCTTCTTGGATTTTCCTTTTCCATTTTCCAAGTGCAGAATGTTCTCACTGAAGATAGACCACTGGTGAGAGGTGTCAAGGACCAAAGACAGGAGGTTTAAAAATGAGAGTTTGGTTTGCCTGTACTCACAGCTGGAGGTGGAGACAGGCCACAACTCTCTGAAATCTAAAGCTTTAGGAAAAGACAAAGTTTAAGCTAAGTTTACCCTTCATTTTTCTTTCAATATCTCTCATAGAACTCCTCAGCAGGTGAATAACTGTGGCAATTTCTGATTTGGTTCTTGGTACAAAGGGGCTGGAAACCAAATGATTTTTTCCAAGGTTTAACAGTAAGTGAAACATGAGAAATGCTTTGACAAAGGCCTTCAGATATGAAGTGTGGGACAGCATGTCTGTTGGGGGCTGCTTGGTTGTTCATTTGTTGTCTTTCCTTTGAAGGTGAATTATTTTGTTTAACTTCAGCTCTTCAGCAGGTTTCTCTCACAGCGTTAGCTTGTTTGGAGCTGGGCTCTGTCCAGCCCACCACAGCACCTCTCCAGGCAAAGGTGGCCTCCCCTGGGGCCACCAGCCCTGTCCTGAGGCTGACAACTGCATCAGGGCTTCTGCTTTCAGAGGTGATGGAGAGTGGCTAATGGATCTTGTCTGCATATTTTTGGATACATGTTTTGTAAAGATGCTCCCAAGTCAGATGTATTATTAAATATGCAGGGACTCACCTGTCCTTAAGCAGGAGGAAGGCTCTGAACTGAGACAGCACAGTGCTGAACCCAAGGGTCAATCCCCATTTGGGCCTTTTTCTTCAGAGCTGGATTCCATGTTCCTTGTGGGTCCCTTCCAACTCAGAATATTCTGTGATTCTGTGGGTCTCATCCCTTGATCCTTCTGAGATCAGACTCTTCTGCTTTATGTACTTAAGGTGAATGGAAGACAATCAATTCCTTTATCAAGTTTGTGAAAATGCTTGATGGTGGCTAAGCCAGCAGAAGTAGCTCTGCCTCATTCTCCCTGTGCTTCCCAACAGTGCCCACTCAGTCCTGGAATTTTATCTTCTCCACCTCTTTATTGCAAAGCATGTAGCACAGTGATGACATATCTGTTGCCACTGTTTTCAACCCTGTGATAAATCAGGTAAGAATAATCCAATCCAGTTTTTACTGACTTTGCCTTAGGCTGACTTATAGGTGATACTCCCCAGAGTATTTTCTGCATTACAGCCCCTAGTATTTTATGCTACATAAATATAGTAGCACATAATGTATAGGCTTATATAGCATTGCATTGCTATTCAAGCTTCATTTAAACTCCTTTCTGTTGGGAACAGCTTGCCTTTCTGTAGCAAGTATCACAGTACTCCAAACATGCTGATAGTGTCAGCTGTTTCAAGGCTTTTTGTTCAGTGGGCTTTAAAATACTGGTAATTATGTCTCCTTTGGGGCTAGCTGCTTTGTCTTTAGGAAAAATCTCTCTTATATGGGTTGAGTGTGCTGCTGAATTTCATTTAGCATATGAATTTCTATTTCTAATTTTGTACATTGATTTCTATGGTTAGAAATTCTACACATTAGGCACTAACCTTTGCAAAGCCTTTAATGTTTGTGATGCTGGGAGCAGAGATGAAGCTGTTCCTAAAAATGAAACATCGTGGAACACTTTTTGGGGATTGGCATGTAATTCAAAGATGAGGTCTAGTAAATCATCCTGTTCTAAATTAAGCCTTCTGATTTAAGGCCAAATGTTGTTACTTTTAAAGCATGTCAGTATAACCAGGGAAAACTTGAGCCAAACCCAATTAACAATTATGAGGAGTTTGTTCTTTAATTTTGCTTTTGATTTCCTTATATAACAGCCAAGAAAAGCCTTGGTAGCTGTTGCAGCATTACTACTATTACTGTTATTATTATTTTTCTCATTACCATACAGACTTGTCTCAAGAGCTGCAAAGTTCCCATGCTGGCTCATTTCCATACCTTAATTGTTTAAACAAACAAAAATAAACCCATGCCAAAACTTAGCAGTTCTAAAAGCAATCAGTATTTCTGATACTGTAATCCATTTAGTTTTCCCACTAGCTAGTAAAGGTATTGAAAAATTAATCTGTTGGAAATTATACCTCAGAAAGTGGATTTTGAGCTATGGAAAAGGCGACTTAATCATGAGAGCCTCTGACATTAGTCAAAGTTTCAGGTGCTGCTTAGCCACAGGGAGGTCTGCTCTGAACTTTTTTTTAAAAGCAAGCTGAATATTTATGATTTCCATTAACAAACTATATATTCATACTGTTATTTAAAATGTGGAATCTTTACATGTGTGCATATATACACACAAAACTACACCTTTTTTTCTAGCTAAAGATGTATTTTAATCTCTTACAGTTAACAGCTTTATACAAAGAGAAGAATGTAAGCTGTGTTTCTTTCTAGTGTCTACCATCTGAAAGTTTGGAAAGAGATTAATAGAATTTTAATATATAGATATAGTTATAGATATTATTATTTTACAAAAGTATTTTTGAATAATTAACTGAGATAATGAATCCATAATTTTTCTGCCAGGGCCATGGCAAGATATTTTTAAAATGACATTCAGATGGCTGTTACCAAGGCTACTGAATGTGATAGGTTTTGTTTTCAAATACTGTGAAAGAACAGTAGCTCAGAGCTGTTCTCACATTTTGCATTTTCAGAAGATTCCCTGGTGTGAAAGTGGCCATATTGCTACAGCAGCAAATCTCTATATATTAATTAAGTGCATGGATAAGATTTTTTTTTTCCTAGTGTATGGCACAAATAAAATATGCAAAACACTTTCTAAGGAGCATCTGATGTGTGGGTGGTTTAGGCTTGTTACTTGGTTGAGCACAGCTGAAAAGGGGAATTGGTCTCTGGACACCACCTGACACATCAAGAGACAGGAGGAGCATCAGGGTCCTTCCCTGTGGTTTCCCTGAGTTCCACTGCTGAGCCTGCTGCAAACCTCTCCACATCTCCATCCTCCCCAGCTGGCACCTGGATCAGGCTGAGCTTCATGCAGGAGTTCCTGGGTGCTGCAGGAACCCCCTCCCCCTGTACAACACTGCTTCAAAACTGAGACACTTGAGAGTTAGATCCCTACAAAACTGAGACACTTGAGATTCAGATCACTGCAAAACTGAGACATTTGAGATTTAGATCTCTACAAAACTGAGACACTTGAGAGGTAGATCACTACAAAGCTGAGACACTTGAGAGGTAGATCACTACAAAGCTGAGACACTTGAGAGGTAGATCACTACAAAGCTGAGACACTTGAGAGGTAGATCACTACAAAGCTGAGACACTTGAGAGTTAGATCACTACAAAGCTGAGATACTTGAGAGATCACTACTTCTGTGTCCTTTCTGTCACAGAATGATGCAGGAGTGGTTCAGGTGGTTGTTGTGCTGTGGCTTTTACTCTGCAGTCCCTGCTGGGCTGGGGATGCTGTGCTCCTCCAGGTGTGTGGAGGGGGGATCCTTTGGGTTGTACCTTCGTGGGCATTCACCCCACCCAGGCACAGCAAGAGGTCTCCTTGCTTTCTCTTGATTTCTGTACTTTGTGTTGGGAACTGCCCTAGTTTTGAAATGCCTAAATCTGTGTGTCTCTGGTGGACCCTCATGGTGACTAAAATCAGTATTCCAGAGCTGTGTCTGTGCTGCTTTCCCCTGCTGAGCAAGGACGCTGCCAGAAAAAAACCCAACCAGCTCCTTATTTTACATTTTATTTTTTTTCTTTTTTTTTTTTTCCTTTTTTTTTTTTCTTAGGGAATAACTAAAAGCTACAGAGGCCATAAAGGATGTAGCTCATTTTATGGGCTTCACTATTGGTGCTCTAAAACAATTTTTTTTTCCAGAAAAACTGTTTTCAAAAATCAGCATGTAAACAAGAAGCCACTTCAGCCCCAAAGGCCACGCTGTTGTTATTTCCTCAGTGCTGTCTCGCTCACCAGGTGCCAGGAGTGGGCTGAGGTCTCCTCCTCAGCACTTCCACACTGAGGGTACACCACAAAGCACAGCTTCTGCCCCCAGCACGTCAGGGACTCTGCAAGGAGCAAATGCCAGGGGTCAGTGTGTGGTTAATGGGGTGCCTGAGCTCTTCTAAACAAACGTGGTGCTGGAGCAGTGCCACGTGGCAGGGAGCTGCACAGCCCTGCTGCCCCTCTGGCTGCCCCCTCCAACCCTGGTCCCTCCAGCTCCGTCAGCAGGGTGCTCCTGGAGCAGGGCAGATGGAGATGGGACAGCTTTAGGGACACCTTCCCCCAGCCCCTCAGAGCTGCCCATGGCGGGATGGGATGGATGGGATGGGATGGGATGGGATGGATGGGATGGGATGGGATGGATGGGATGGGATGGGAT
>VXBC01007350.1:123670-162525 GCA_013399945.1 Ploceus nigricollis
GGATGGGATGGGATGGGAAGGGATGGGATGGGATGGGATGGGATGGGATGGATGGGATGGGATGGCTGCCAGCCCTCCTGGCACTGTGTCAGCCCGGCTACAGTGACCACTGGGAGCTGCTGGCAGTGGAGCCAGGTGCAGTGACAGAAACCCTCCAGTGAGAGCAGAGGGCTGCAGTGTGCTTGTTTGAAAGTCCTCACCCTGGAGCAAAGTGATTAAAAATCAAGCACAACCAAAACATAAAAGACAATTTGCAGTTTCAATTTTTTATGAGGGGTAATGTAAGTCTTTATAATAAACATTTGAGTATGAGAGAGCTCATCATGTCACACAGGGCTCGGTGCACAGTGCTGGTGGCACAGTGGAAGAAGGCAGGGCAAAGGTCACACAGCCTCCTCAGTCCCTGGGTGGTTGCTCTTTAGTCTCTGTGTGTGCACAGTGACACCCCCGTGTGTTTGCTGGGACAGGCTGCTGTCAGCAAGCCGAGTGGGTGGGCACAGAGGCATGAGAGGAGGTAAATGTGCCCAGGAGAGTGCAAAATACCTGCCCAAAGCTAAGCACTGCCTGGCCCCTCTGTGCCCAGGGGCTGCCCCTGGCTGAGAGTGGTGGCCAGCCTCCTGCAGGCAGTTTCCTGCTGTTTGGGTGCCAGTGTGGCAGAGTTTGAGCAGGGAGGGCAGGGAGGCACATAGTGCTGCTTACCTATTAGCCTATTTACACACTTTGGTTTATTTCTCCAGTAGACTCCAAGGAAAAACACTGGCACTCCGGTGAGAATGATGATGAGCCCAACCCCACAGACGACGGGCTCCGAGTACAAGCTGAAGACCAGCAGAAATGCCCAGAACGCCAGGTAAGTGATGGGGATGAGGAGGTTCACCTACCAGGAGAGAGCAGAGCAGAGCAGGGCTGTGCAGAGCAGGGCTGTGCAGAGCAGCAGCAGTGCTGATGGTGTGCTGGGCTGCAGCAGTGCAGGCTCCAGCCCCCCGGGCTGTGTCCCCTTCCCCCCAGCCCTGCCATCCTCTCTGCCCAGCCCAACAATTCACAAGAGATCTGCCTGTGTGTCCTTCTTTTACACTCATGGTACTCTGGGACATGGTTTGGGAGGTGTCCCCATCCCACCCTGCTGCAGCCAAGAAACTGAGCTTTAGCAGTGTCACCTTGATAGGTCTGAAGATTTTGGGTTTCTTCCAGCGTAAAACAATGAGGCCAATAACTGTCACTCCGTAGCAGAGGTAGTTAATGAATGACACGTAGTTAATTAGCGTGTATGTGTCTCCAACGAGCATGATGATAAGGGTGGCCAAACACTGCAAAGAGAGGAGCACAGCCTTCTTCAGCCATTACTAGAAAAGGCAGCTTAAAAGCAACAAAACCAAGCAAAAATCCCATTAAAGTATTAAAAATCCCTTTGTTTGTGGCACCTGCTGCTTCCTGTGGCTCTGTTCCTTGTCCCAGAGCTGTGCCACCAGGGCTGGGGCTAAATGGGTATTTGGGGTGATTTGGGGCATGCTGAAGCCAGAGACTGGAGGGTCTGTTTAAAAATACCCTGGGGTGCTGGCAAAGGTGTCTCTGCTGCCCGTGGCTAGGCAGGCAGGGCTGGGAAGGCTGGCAAAGCTCCTACTCCACCTTTTTTATGTGAATTGTTTTAAAAGCTATTGAACCTTGTGCTGAGGACTCCAGGTGAAAGGGTTTCTTAGACTTAACATGTTGTGTTTCAGGCACTGTGTTGTTGCAGGTACTCTGTATATTACAAAGAATTAGAGGTTTGCCCTTCCTCCTGCTGGCTCATGCCACAGCTGATCAGCATCATGAATCTTATGAGCATTACTAATGTTTGGAAACTGGCAGATGGATGGTGGACATTTCCATGTTTTTGTTTGCTTTTTTGAACTCCATGTCTGCCTAATACTGATAGGGAATTATTTTCACCTTTTTTGCTTTTATATTCTCTCTAGCTTCTGTACACATACATTTGTAGTGCTGTAATGGTATTGTATGCATAGCTAGCTTTTTACCTACTCCATTAGACAGAAAGACAAAATAAATTGCCCCGTGGCTCCAAGCTGGGGGTCCAAGTTTAGATTATCTGGGAAGCCAAGGCTGAAACTAGCTCTCCCAGACACATTTTCATTAACAAAGTTAGTTCCTACCTAACTGGGGGGGGAGGGAATTCAGAAAGGGTTGAACTGAGGGTGAATTACCTCATCATTTATGCCTCTAACTGGGGATTCTTGTCAGTTGTGCTAATTTGCTAAACAAATGGAAATTGTATGCCCTTTATGTTACGTGTGCATCGTCGTCGCTTTCCACCGAGGATCCTTGTAAAGGTATCTCCTCTTTAGCACCTGTGTCTGGCTGGTGATTTTAGGACCAGCAAAAAGGCATCAGCACTGTAGAGCCAGGAGAGCTGACCTGGGGGCCAGGGCACTGCTCCTCAAGCCCCTCACCCACTCTTTGGTACCCCAGGGACCGAGCACTCACCTGCAGGAAACACCAGCCCAGTGAACACTGTCTGCTGGAGCCCAGAGCCTGGGGGAAACCAAATATCCAAACCCAAATATCCAAATCCCTCCAGAGAGTGCTCAGGATTTTGGTTTGTGTTGATCCAGGCTCCCCTTGTGCTTCTGTCCATTTTTTCTTAATTAGCTGTTTTGATAGTAGATTCCTCCCAGGAGGGAAGGTTTCTGCACCTCCAGCACCAGGAATTAAGCACCAGCACAGCCAAACACCCTGCTGGTCCCTCTGTTCCCCTATTGGTGCCCTATAACGTGGTCTCTGCTCTCCCCTGCAGTGTGCCCTGTGTCACACAGCTCTCTACTGCCACTGAGGGCTTGGCAGTGACATCCTTGCAGTGGCAGGATTCCACGTGTGGGTGACACTGGGGTGTCAGATCCACTCACAGTGCCTGAAGAGGGGGTGCTGCCCTCCAGGTGGCCTGGCCACAGCCCCATGGCTGGCAGGGGGGACAGCCACTCCCCACCATCTTGCAAAAAACCTGCAGTCCAAATCTTACATTTAGCTTGGCCCCTTGATTTTTGGGAGTAAAATAGCAAATCAGTAAAAATAAAGGTCTCACTGGTAGTGTTGAAATGGCCATTCTTGATGTACAAGCAAACTTCTCTCCATGCAGAGAGCTGGGTGGGATTCATGGAAGAGACAAGGAACCTGATGAATTAATTAGGTTTGCCTAAAGTGTGGCCCTGTTTGCTGTTGTAGCTGCCTACACTCTACTATTAGTGTCTTTCTATTTGTTAAGAAATAAATATTTCCTAGCAGCATTTGATGTGCCCTGAGCTGCATTGAAGCACCTTCAGATGATGAATTAACATGCCATGCTGGTTCTGTGAGCTGCACTGTGGTTCAGGGGGGATGGCATGGCCTGGATCAGCCAGCTGGACAGGCAGGCTGCCCCTGCTGGGGCTGTTCCACAGAGAAACAGCCTCTGACACTCAGCTGCTGTTTCAGCTGATGTGTGTTTAAGGACAAAGGAGTTCTGCCCCTGTAGAACCAGGATCCCATCCCAGGGGGGCTGCCCAGGGCAGTTTACCCCACACCTTCAATAGGCAATACACAAGATGTTTGTGATGGGGCACTAAGCCCCAGGAATGCCATAAAACCTCAACAAAATGCATGTTTTGTCATAAATGCAAAATGAGCTTTTATGGTGAAAAAAAGCTTATTTGGTGAAATTTTGTATGGTGTATTGTGCCAGAATTGCTGTTAGAGCCAGGAGACATGTAAACATGCATCTTTCTAGTGCATCTGGGGTCAAACCCTCGTGGTTTTGATATCAGTGGCAAATCTGCAGTTGGCAGCCACTGATGCAGCCAAGATTTCAAGCAAATGCCCTTTGGGGAATTCCTTTGCTTGGGCCCTGTGGCCATGGACAGCAGCAGCACGAATCATTTTCCTCTTTGTCATCTTCTGTGCCACTGTAAAACCCTTCACACATTCCAGCTGCACTATCAATAAAAGCATACAAAGCTCTTTGTTTCAAACAATAACTTCCCTAAGTCATTAGCATTGTGGGAATTTATACTGTCTAGAAAGTGAGGGGAATCTTTTCCCCAAGGGAGCACAGCAGGAACTGGACCCCAGCACTCCTAGCAGCTGGCCCCTTGGTGTCTGGGCTTTGCAGGTGACCTCTTGTCTGCCTGATGTGGCATTCAGCAGGTTCCCTACTGTAATCATTGTCCCTGCTTAATTTTTTGGCCTGTGGAAAGAAATACCTGTGGCCCTCAGAGAACAGCCTGGCTGCCCCTCACAAGGTGTCTTGGTTGTTGAAAGTAATTTTAGGAGCATTTTGTCCCCCCCCTGGGACCCCCCATGTCTCTGGCTTTGGTGGCAGGACCTGAAGCAGCCTTGCTGGAGTGGGATTAGCAATGATGGAGGTTTCCAAACGCTTGTGGGAAGCAGGCAGCACTGGTCTAAGGAACTTGTCTTTTCTTAAACTAAGCATCTCTGTTTCAAAAGCCAGTCCCTGTCTCTTGCTGCAGGACAAGAGTTAATGAGCTTGCACTGCAGCTCGGGGTATGAGGGAAACCCTTCAGGTGCCAAGGGGACTGGGAGGAGGAGGAATTATTTCTGAGGCTGAAGGCTGCTCATTGGAGCTGGCACCTACCAGCTGCCATTCAGGGTGACCACTGCTCCTCTTCTGGGCTAAAACCACCTCTCAAGGTTTTTCCAGCTTTTAGTGTTTCTAAAAGCAGGTTTCATGGTGACAGAGCAGGGATAATGACTTACACAGATGAGAAGGGCAGGGATGGGTGTGCAGTTCTTGACGTGGATCATGGCCAGCAAACTTGGCAAGTGGCCTTCCCGAGCACCAGAGAAACACAGCCTGGAAATAAGAAGGGTAATGATGAGTCCACTGGGTGTGCAACAGCCTCTCCAGTCCCCAGTCACAGAACACCTCTTATCTCAGCCACCTGCTCTGGACTTCTCATGGGAAGGAGCTGTGGCTGCAGCTGCAGAGACAGCTGGGGACCCTGGGGAAAGGCATTTCAACTAAACCCTGCAGTGTACAAGGCCTTTAAAGCCAATGTCACCTGGGATCAGACCTGCTCTGAGATGCCAAAATGCCTCCAAGGACTGTCTGCTGGCCAGCGTTGTCTCTTTATCCAGTGAGGGATGAATACTCTGAAGGTTGTGTGGGTATTTACAGTGGCAAAAGGGGTTTGATAAGGTTTAACATGCCTTAGCTTTTCACTTTTAAGTGTATAGCCTGTAGCATATGCACTCTGTTTTGTTACATTTCATCATACCCATGAAAGGGTTGGGATAAATAACTTTCCCAAGGTACTTCAGCTGTTTCCTCAAAAAACTTTATAATTTCTAAATTAAATTCAGACAGGTCAGTTATTATAAACAGACTTTAAGGATTACAGTCTTACAGACTGTACAGATTCTGGCCCAACTACCAGCAGTAAGCATGCAAAGCATCTTGCTTGAAAGGTGATTTTCCAGCATTAGAATGCCTGTAGCTGAGTGCAGCACCAGGCCCTGGAACTGCTCCTTGAGCAAGGCACAGCTTAGCTGGGAGCTACTGGAACTTCATCAATATAAAATTATTTTGGTTCCATGCTAAAGCTCTGTTTGACTCTTACTGTGAATTATTCCACATCTGCAAACACTTTCAATAACTCATGAGGATTAATTTGCAAGAAATTTCATGATTCAATATTACATTTGCTGATTTGAAACAGAATAATTCATAACTGATTGTATCCAACACACCCAACAAAAAACTCATGCTCTACAACATCCAAAATGTCTAGCTAGCATTTCTCTAGCAAATGCAATTAAAACAGCCCCTCCCCAAATTAGATAATGTTCATAAAATTGTACTCCATCTAACCTTGATGAGGTAAAAAGGTATCCATTTATTCCTCCAAATGTAGATAGGGCCACTGAGACTGGCATAACCCAGGAAAAATAGCCCAGTAACTTTTCACCAAATGTCTAAAGCAACAGAAGGCAGAGAAACTGAAACACACTGCAAAGCACAGCACTGGAATCAAGGTGTGTTCGATACGTGCAGGGATGTTTTACTTACTACCGCCACAGCGTTGGAGGACAAGAGCTCTTGGGGAGACATGGCAGTGAAATATGCAATGTTGGTGAAGGTGTACACAAATGTCACCAATGGGATGGATATGAATATGGCACGAGGTAGGTTCCTAATAAAAGAATCAGGAGGGTAGATAAGAAATCACAATCATGCACAGCAAGACCACGACAACCGTGTGGGGCCCGGGGAGGTCACGCAGCTGGGTGGGTTCCTTGGCTGGTTCCCTGAGGGAAGCAGAGCTTCCACCTGCTCTCTGAGCCACCGCAGCTTAGAGGAGGCTACAATGAAGTGCTGGGTCTGCAGGGAGCTCCAGGGGACAAAGGTACCACGAGCTCCCTTTGGGCTCTTCATTGGGACTGGGGCTGACTGAAAAATGAAACATCCATTTCTCCATTTCCCAAAAGCCCTGGTACAGGCACCGTGCTGGAGTAAAATCTCTTGCTTTGCTTTACCCTCACCTGCTCTGAAAAGGAAGGGGATCCTGTTGTTCAGCTGCTGCCCTGGCCCATTGTGTACCCTAAACCTGGTCTGGTCATGCAATTTACAGTAGTACAGATATCTCCAACCCAGAGACCTTCCTAGAGGTGGACACCTGAACTGTTCTGTATCTCACATAATGCATTTTTCTCTGTGTGTCAGATTTGGAAAAAACTGTTTTAGAAAGCATGTTTAACCTTGTGAATTTGAATAGATTTAGTAAAAGTAGGAAGTGTTTTGGTTATCCAATTTTTTTTATACTTTAATTTCTCCACTGAGGCTGCAACAATAATTACAAGAAAGAAAAAGGCCATTTGCTCCATTCTCTCTTTATTTCTCAAGGCCATATTTACCTTATTTGAGTAATAAATTTTTGATTATTGAGCTTTGAAGTCATGGTGGTCCATTAAAATATTGTTGTTTAATAAGGAAACACATTACCACACTTTCTTTATTCCTGCCAAGATCTCTGGACACACACTTTGCCACTCACTGGTGTGCAGAGATGCTCATAAGGCTGTAGCTTTAATTCATTCCCATCCAGGCTGTAACAGCTTACATTTCTTCCTGTTTAATTGCTGTATGCCCAGAAGTAACTATTGCTCCAAGAGCTGCTCTTGACATTTGCCATTCCACTTTATTAACTCAGAAATGTTGAAACATTTGAGCTTTGCTGAACTAAAATTCCCTTTCCCTCCAGCCTTCTCAGCCTGCTTGTGATAAATCCTTTCCCAGCCCTTCCCACAGCCAGGATCAGCAGTGACCCAGGGTAAGTTGCCTTGGCAGGCTGGTGCCCACAGCTCTGCTGGGGCAGGGAGTGCCACTTTCACTGCCCAGCTAATCATCCCTTCCAGGGGTCTGTGGGAGAGCTCTGGGTGAAAGAGCAAAGCAACTTCCAGGATAATTCAACTATTTTATGACAAAGAAGATTCTTCCTGTAGATACTTGTGTGGATCTCACCCATGGTTAATTTTCTGCCATGGAAGGCTGAGTAGGATGGAATAGTGACATAAAGACACTGCCTTGTCTGCAGGCTGCTTTGACTCAGTTAACACCTTGTGCAATATTTCTTTAACATCAGTGTTTCTGTAACTTGCCTGCTATCTGTTCTAAACCAAACTCTCTCTCCTTTAGAAAGACCAGTCCCACAGACATGGAATGACTTTGCAGCCCCTTATGAAATCAGTAATGCCACCAGAGAGCTCCAGTGTCTCAGCACTTCAAGGAGAGCAGATGGAAGTGGGTACTTGCCTGCGGGGATCAACTAGCTCCTCTGTCACATAGTTCAGGAAGTTCCAGCCACTGAAAGCAAAGGACCCTTGAAGAAAAGCCAATGCTAAATGCCCCACGGATGGAGTCATCCAAAATCTGAATGCATTGCTTGGTGCCAACTCTTTGTAGTTTCCTGCATAGAGAGTGCAAGCCAGATGTTAGGCCATGCCCACCTACCTCACAGACTTTAAAATAGGTAAGATTTTGCTTTTTATTCTTTATTAGAACTGAGACTTCATGCTGTTCATGTCACCATGGGCTGACATAGCAATTGCAGTGCTTTCTGCAGGACAGTGTCCTGGTGAGGCAGCTCCTGCCCTCCTGGCACCCCTCACCACATCTGTGCCACAGCAGCTCATGAGACCCTGAGTCAACCTGCACTGGCTGAGGGTGGATCCTTGGCAGTGCAAATTCCTACCTGCTCTTAATGCCAGTCTCTTTTACAGGAGTTTGGTGTTGTTTAGCAGATACCCTTGAAAATAAAATGTCTATGGGCCTGAAAGATTTGTCAAGACTGTAGGACTAGCACCACTGAGAAAACACATTTTCTGCTCTCTGTAAATGTCATATTTCTTCATCCTTTCTATGACTCATCATATACATGATAAAAATATTATAAGTCTTTTGTACTTTTGGCTTTCCAATAACTTGGTGAACCAGTGAGACATTTTTCACCTATGTTTAATCTTATAAATGACTTTTTGTAGGAAATTGCACCAGTGCCTGAAATGAAGCAGATCTTAATTTCTTCCTGCCCTAGGCAAAACATTATTTATTCATTTTACATCCAGAGCACTTCAAATTCAAGGAATGCACAACAGATTAAAGATTTTAAGTAACTATTCTGAAACATTGTGAGCTGCTCTCCTTTATTCTATCAAATCCTACAAGGTGGGCTGGAAAGGGACTTTTTTTAAGGGGATTTCTCCCTTGTGTCATACTCCCACAGCTGTGTCAGTATGCAATCCCACAGCTTGGCAAAACCCAGCACACCTTCAGGTCAGCTTGTAAGGAGGAAACATTGCAGTAAGTGGGAAAAATCAAGTCCATCAAGAGTACCATACCAATGTTAGAGCTGTGTCACAGAGTACCTTTAAAGATCTGTATGAAGCCCACAATAATGATGAGGGTCAGGGCTAAGAGCTTTCCTGCTGTGAATATGTCCTGAATGCGCGTTGCCCATCGCACACTGGAGCTGTTCACCCACGTCAGGAGGACTGCAGAGCAAAACACTGCATTCAGTGAAATGAAATTAAGTTTATTTAATTTCATATTAAAAATATGAAAGAACATACAGTCAAAACATTGAAAAGCACACTCATGTTCCTGCAGGGAGCTCTGGCGTGGCCAGTAAGGAGGGTGAGGAGGAGCATTGCCTGTCCCAAGGAGACTCCCAGCTGCAGGGGCATCCCTGGCAGGCATCAGCCCCCTGGGTGCTGCCAGCTGGGGCTCTCCCCAGCCCAGTAACTGTGCCTGAGCAGTGCCCAGGGTAATGAACAAGTTCCTGGTGTTCCCTGTCTCTGGTCCACCCCGATGTTGCTGTGGCCCCGGGGTGCCCATCCTGCTTGCTGAGCACCTGCAGTGGAATGCCAATAGGGTTAGCTGCTAGGTAATTGTTCTGTTTGTTTGCCCTAAACTACCTCGAGGTAACCTGCCTCTCCCCACCCACGCTGCCATCCTCGGATTGAGATGCAAAAAAAAAAGAAACCCTTGGCACCATGGCAGTGTTTTGGGAGAGAAGACACCTCTAAATAAAGAACTGAACAAGTGGAGGGGGCTGGACAAATGTCTTGGCTGAAGAAGAGGAGGACACATCTCCTGAATGGCTTTTGCCCCATCACCATCACCTACAAAGGACCAGACTGGAGTGGGCTGTGGAAAACAAAGACAAAACCACAGAATTTTCTGCTGTTGGCACAGGGGAAGGAGAGGGGTAGCTGGTGCTTTGCACCTCGGTGCCAGAACCTGCATGCTTCTTCTCCTTTCAGCTACCAGTGAAAGGTACAACAGCGTGGGTGAGCTCCATGTCAGGCCTCCTACCCAGCTGGTCTTCTTAATAAAGAGCTGAACATTAATAAAGGCAGAAGCTGTGTGCATTTCACCCAGTGTGCCAGGATCATTGCCTGCTCACAGAAACAGTGAAAGTCTTCAGCCCTGCAGCTCAGCTTTGCTTCTGCCAGCTCCAGAAGCAGCTGCTAACGCAGAGCTGGCTGCACGCTGCCCTCTGCACAGCCACGTTTGTGAATGGGAGAGAAGACAGGAAGGGGAAGGGCTCAGAGGGTGGTGGTCACCTGTGCCAGGTGCCCACGGTTCTGGCAGCACTGCCCCATCCCACATGCTCACCTGCCACCACTTTCCCTGGAGCCACAGGGATTTGGGTGCCTTTGTGCCTCCCTCCAGGCCACTGCACTTGCTGCAGGCCAGTGGAAAGGGACAGAACATCCCACACCGTCACAGTGCCTCTCCTGGGACCTCCCCACTGGCCCATGGAGCTGGGGCCCTGACCCCAGCCTGGCTGGAGTGGCCCCTCAAGTGGTCCCTTGTAAAACCAGGGCAAGATCTGTGTGTGTGCAAGAAGCAAATACTTACGTAAACACACCATGGAGAGGATCCTGGAGGCATTGTAGGGGGGAATGCAGTTAGGGAAGACAGGCTGCAGGACATAGTTTGAGAAGGTCAGTGCAATGACAGCCAGACTAGTTGGGTACATGATTAGCACTGCACTCCACAGCAGCAGGAACCTGGAAAGACAAGGAAAGGCACAAAGAGCAGCGCTGGTGCTGTGCTGGGCAGGTCACACACGCTCAGCTGTGCACAGGTGTCAGGGCTGAGCACCTTCATCCTGGGCACACACACCAGTGTGCCTCTCCTCAGCCCTTCTCCCATGTTCTCAGCACACTCTGTATTTGAAATGAAACATTGTAAAGCAAAGCATGGTTCAGAAATGTGTGGAGGAGTGAGGATTATGACCAGCAGGCATGTTTTGATTTAACTCTGTCTAGAAAGGAGCTCTGTTGTTCCTGCACTGACATGGCACCACAGCAGCCAGCAGTCTCTACACTGAAGGCACCTCTAAAGGGTTTTGGCTGCAGCCACAGGCAGCAGCTGGACTTTTGGGACTGCTACCAGCCCCTGCTGGTCACTGGGGGGTTTCTTGTGACCTCTGGTGTTGGCTCTCTGACCCAGGCCAGGGAGATTAGTGCTGCAGTGTTTCGTGATGGAGCACACAGCTGGGCTGGCTGCCTGCCCCCAGCTGTGGCTTAAGGTGATTGCAGCCAGCAAGGTATTGTGCAAATATAAAGTGTGAGATATTTTGGTTTTTCATTCTGTGGAAAGGAAAAAAAAAAAAGTTTAAAAGGCAGCAGTGGATCAGGTTAGTCTTTAAAAACATTTGAAGTATTATTATTTCTATAGTGACAAGTAGTCATTGCAAGAAAGTGAAGTTTTTCTTGCCATGTGTATGCACACACAGACACACACAGTCATTCATTCACACACATGCACAAATATAATGTGCAGGGAGGCATGACACAAATGAGGATTTGAAGTGATATTTCCAAATAAGACAGTATAATTTCTGTGTTACATGGGCAGCTCTTTAAGGGGCTGCAGCCACCCAGTGTGCTCCCTGCTCCCAGCCCTGTACATCTGGCACAGCTGAGGGAGCCTCTCTCTGTGTCATTGACCTGGAGGGAGTGCTGCTTGCTGGGTGCTCCTCAGCTGAGGTGGAAAATGTCTCTCAGTCCCATCCTTCACTTTGCCTTCTTGTTCCTGACAAGTATGGGGCAATTAATTAGCTACCACAGTTAATTTGAACCAGACCAATGCAAGAGCTGGGTACCTTCCCAACTGTCAGTGTAGTTTTCTACAATAAACTCAGCAGTTTTTTTCTTTCTCTTTATTTTGTTGTGTGAATCTGTTTTGGGGGTGATATTTCCCCCCAATTTCCAATGTTCTTCATTGTGGTTCAGAGCAGTTTTCTCCAGTGATTGCTTTGTGCTGTTTGGTGGTGTTGATGATGTGCCCAGCTTGGGACAGCTCTGCAGATCCTGCTTGCTGAGTTAACTCAGCTGGTCCACACTGAAGAAGAAATAGGACCTAAGGACTACAATAACAATTTGCTGAATGTGATGAGGATACTGATGGTGCTGCCTGAGGTCAAGCTGCTTTGTGTGGCTGGGACTGGCAGGGCCTTTGCAGAAGTTTTTCCCTGTCATGTTTATCTTCACCCATACAAATTACATAGGCTGAGAATTGTGTAAAACATTCAGTGGGGAGAATGTCTGAAAAGACTATTTCAGGCAAAATTGGCCCTGGTTTCTGTGCTGTAATAGGGAGTGTGGTGTAGCTGCTATTGGGTAGAACATGGTTTAATGGGAATGGATTAATGACAGTCATGGGACTGAAATGCAGGATTGGTAACACAAGTTAAAGCAAATGCATGATTTTAGCAGAGGGGGGACAAAGTTGCACTGTCAAATGTGAAGCTCAAAAGAGAGATGGCAGCAAAACAAGGAGGAAGCTTGCCTAAGGTGTAGCCCCACTTTTATGGTGTTTCTCCAGGTAAGTTTTGATCAAAACCCATTTCTGAGAAAAAGCTCTCCACGCTGGTCACTGAGGTCACATTCACATCCCTGAACAGCCAGCTGTGGGGGCCAGGGGCAAGGCTGGCACATGCCCTGTGCTCACAGTGCCAGGGCAGGATGAGGAGCTGGAGGCCCAGCTGGCTGGGAATGGCTGCTCCTGGGGAAAATGCTTCTGGAGAGATGATGTAGGAGGTGACACAGCATGGCACACCTGGAATTACTTTGTTCTTCAGATGGAGAGTGGCAGAATTATTGCTCTGAGGGCTGAGCTACAGCACTGCAGATGGAGATGGAACTCCATCCTACAGCCTTTCAGAGTCACTCAGTAGCTCTGATTACAAAAATAAAAGAAGTTAAATCTTCTCTTGTTGCTGGCTGAGAAGTGATCAGATCTTTATAACAGGTTTGAGACAGCTGAATGTAAAGAAAAAGGAAGCTGTAGCTGTTTGGTTGGGTTTGCTTGGGTTGCTTGGTTTTGGTTTTTTGGTTGGGTTTTTTTTTTCCTGAACACTGGAGTTTGCATGAGAAATCTGAGCTCCTGCACATGTGGTGGTGAAGGAGCTGGTAAAATAACCCTGCCTGTATTCTAGCTGCTGGCTGGATGGCCTCTGCTGTGCCTGATCCAAAGCTCATTGAAGTTAATGGCACACAGTCCCATCCATGTGTATCAATGAGATAATGTCTACTCAGAGCCCATCCCCCTGCCTTAGAATCAGCCCGGAGTGAGTGGTGCCATCTGCTGCCCCGGGAAGGTGTGCCATTCATGGCAAGTGCCACTCGTCCCTGGGCCAAAGCTGAATTTTTTTGCAGATACCTCTGCATACTCATTTCCTCACCTGTGGAAAGAAATAAACAACATGGGTCCTAAATAGTCCAGGGGACTTGGTGAAAGTGGTTCTCAAATACCTATTTGGGATGTGCCTATATTCCCACGAGGCTCTCAAATTAGATATGTTATGGATTCAAAGCAGCCTGTGAAAATATAAAATTCCAGTGCACCCTGCTTGTGCACCATTAGCAAAAGAGCTTGAAACAGGTGCTGTAGTACAACTCACCTTAGTACAGTTCATGAAAAACTGAACTGGTTTAAGCTGGAGCCAGTTTGAATACCATTAATCCATCCTACATTGCTGAGAGACTTACTGCCTTTGGAAAATTCAAAATTTTGCAATAAGGAAAAAGAAACATAGAAGTACATTTGAAGCATGTTATACCTGCAGTTTAGAGTGACACTTAGCAAAGCTTTGGCTGACAGCTCTCCCCTGAGTGATTTGACAAGGATGTGTGTCCAGCCAGAGGCTCTGCTGGTGAAGCAGCTGTGTGAGCTGCAGCATCACTGCTGAGCATCCAGGAGCTGCATTGGTCAGAAATTCACTGGAGGGCTTTGCATGAAGCTGAATTTATTGTCTTCTGCAAGAATATCTGTTAAGGCCTTTATTTATCATTTGGGGTGATGTTCTTTTTATGACTCAGACTGGCAGGCCCACATGCAGGCAAGGAGAGCTGTGCTCAGAGGGCTCCTGCAGCACAGGCTGTGTGTGACACGTTCCCTGCAGGTTGTGTGTGTGCTCACACACAAATGCCATTTCAAACCAAAGTGATTCCTAAACAGAGAGGAAAGCAGGAGTCTTTCTGTGGTACCAGACCAGAGCCTGGTAACACTGGAACCCTTCCTCATCTCTTCTTTCTCCCTTGGCCAGAGGAGCTGGGGAGTGTCTCTGCTCAGGCTTGTCTCCAGCCAAGGTTTGCCATCACCACCACTCTTCAGCAGTGTTTCATGCTGTCCTTGAGCTGGACAGGGCTGCTGCTCTGCAGCCACAGCTCCTGCCAGCTCAGGAGATGGCCCTGCCTCTGTTATTCCATTCACCTCCTTACATCACACCTAGCAATGTGGCTTTTTCAATAAAAAGTTATGCATCCAGCTATCAGTACTGCCAGACCTTTCTGTGCAGGAAAACATAATAAATGGGAGGATTTTGGGAGACAGGCACAGGACAACAGAAGTGGAGTTGTTGTGGTCTGGGTGGGTGCAGCATGTGCTCTTTACAACAAACACCTTTTTATGAATAGACCAGAACACCCAATTGGTCACTGGGAAAGGCAGGTGCACTAAAACTCAGTGTGCTGAGTTTGATGTACTCAGCTGTAGAAGGATTAAATCAAGGAGAGCAGCAGTGGTTTTTATCCCAGGGAGGCACAGGGCAGGCCCCTTTGAGCTCAGACTGCCTGTGCACCTGCCAGTGCTGAATGGGCACTCCCCAGGTGGGGAGCTGGAGGTGCTTGTCAGAGCCCCCCAGAGCTGCAGCCTTTAGGTGGTGGCTCAGCAAAGTGCAGCAGGGCACAATCCCAGCTGGGCTGTACTGAAAATATGACCCAAGTCCCCCTTTTTACACCAAAACCTACCTGATGGCTTTTGCAACCCTTTGTCATAACAGTGGGACTATTTCTTTTCTTGAGAGAAGATCTAACATCTCTACCCAGGAAGGATGGGAGCACTACTTCCCTTCAGGTGACAGGTTGTGCTTTTTTGGTATTGCTTGTGCATTACGAGCCTGGACACCAAGTGAGTGCTGCCCAAGCAGAATTTCCTGCCCTGGGAGGTGAGACTGTCCCCAGGCACCTGCTGGGGAGTGATCATTCAGCTGGTGTGTGGTTTGTTGCAGCAGCTGCATAGCTTGGTGTTTGCAGGGACCAGGCAAGTTCTCTGAATGTGGCAGAGGGAGCTGAGGAACAATTTAAATTGATTTTAATTAAATTAAATTAAATTTAATTTTAGTTGTACTTGATTTTAAGTAGTTTCATTTTCTGCCCTAGAAAGCACAATTCCTTTGGTTTTGTGGAACTCTCAGGTTGCTGGCCTCCTTCACAGTGATGTTCCAGGGATGGGACTTGTGACAGTTTGTGGGGCTCCACACTCTCAGCTCCCTGGTGCCTGCTGGCAGACACTGTTCCTGTCAGCAGGCAGTGGGAAGCTGCTGCAGTGCCCTGGAGAAGCAGGAGCTCTGCTGTGCACTCCTGCCCCCATGAGAGAACAAACCTGAGTGGAGCTGAGATTTGGTTAGCCAGGCCAATGCTGCTGTTCCCTCCATCTGTGCTGTGAGGTCAGTGTCACTTTCTGTGCAGAGCAGGACAGCAGTCAGAGGAGAGATTCCATCAGCTAAAGAAACACAGCCTTCATCAACCAGCACAAGGCAATGGCTGAAGTCTGGCAAGCATCAGAAATGTACCTTGTGAGCAGGCGTGTCTGTAGTGCTGGCTGTGCCCCGTGCCTGTGTGGCACTGAGTGAGGCAGGCATGAGAGGACACCTTAGGGACAGGGTGACAGCCTGCCTGTGTTATGCCTGTTCTGATTTGTCCTTGCTCAGCAGCCAGCTCAACTGTTGTAAGCTCATTTTCCATCTCACATGAGAAGCAATACTCCAGTCTGGTGGGGGTTCTTTCCTTACTCTTTCTCTAGTTTTCTGTACTGGTGCTTAATTTTCTTAACTAAACCACCAGCATGTGGTATGGGCTCTCTACTCACAGTGAGAGAGCTGGTCAGAACATTCTGGTGCTTCTGCATTAGTCTGTGAGTACAGGCTGACAGCTTAATGTATTGTGTTGAATACATGAAAAAACGTACACTCAAATATAAAAGATAACCTCCTCTCACTTGTCCCTTCCCCACGTAGCCACACTACTCCATTAGTATTATTTTCAAAGAGAAATCCTTCCCTGAGCTAGCATTCCCCCCTCTCTGTATTTACAACACCTGGTGGTTCTGTACAGCTGCAGTCAGTCAAGCAGCTTTGCTTTATTTCTGTGAGCAGCTCCAGCCTGGCCTCCCTGGTGGGTAAAGCTCTGCAACACAAGGCACTGATCACTCATGACTTGCACACAGCAAGATCACTTGGACACAGCATCACTCTTCTCTGTCATGGACTTTGAGGCAGTGAGGGAAGTGAAAGGATCTGTCACCTTCCCTTGGAAAAGGTCTGGGAGGTCTGTGCAGGGACAATTTGGTATTTCTAACAGAGAACAGAAAGATTGATTTTGCTGAAGCATTTTTATTGACAAATGTTGTCTCTTCCAAGTCAGGTGGCTTTCCCACAGCAAACACACAACATAAATGTGCTTTCAAATCAGTTTATAGAGATAGGGTACTTACCCAGCCAACCCACCAAAAATCTCTGTGACATAGGAGTAATCCCCTCCCGACTTGGGGATGGTGACGCCCAGCTCAGCGTAGCACAGCGAGCCCAGGGCAGCCACGGCGCCGCCGAGCACCCACACAACGAGCGCCAGTCCCACGGAGCCCGCGTGCTCCAGAACCCCTTTGGGGGAAATGAAGATCCCAGAGCCAATGATGTTACCTGCAAAGGACAGCACCTCAGCAGTCAGGTAAGAGAAAGGAAATAGCTGGCTTTTATTTATTCAAAACAAGGTAAACCATGGCCCCCAGTCAAACAAAAAACCCAGCCGTGCCGCCCCCGTGCCCCCTTTCAGGTTTGGTATGACTGCACTGTTTCTGATCATGCCCTGGCAGAAGTGTTGCCATTTATCAGCAATCAAAGATGGTAAATGTGTGCTCAGCTCTGCTGAAGTCTCAGCTGAGGATCCATGAGTTTTCTGGCATGAACTTCCTCAGCTTGCATAAGTGTCTGCTCTCACCTGCCATGCCCAAGCATATCATTGAAAGGAGTTAGAAGTGACTTTGTAATGAAGATTTTTCATCCGCTCCTAAGAGGAATTTGAACCAGTTAAGGCCAATTTTCAGGGAGTTTGGGAGGTCAAAAAAGAAAAGAGTAGCATTGTCTATAATGACAGGCCCAAAAGGTGCTTGCCACCAAGGATGGATTAAAGATTGTGCTTGAAAAAGTAATCTCAAAGTCTGAAATATTAAAAATCCATAAGCATTTTGTACTTGCAATATCTGTGCTGCTTAGTGATCAGCCACAAAATTTAAAGTTATAATGTGGCATGGCTAAAATATTGGGCAATATGAGACAATTGAGATGAGTGAGTTGAAGCAGTGCTGGGTATAGAAAAGGAGTGCTGGAAACCACCAGGCACTCTTTTTTCATGTGGGGCCAGGGTGTGTTACATGATGGGTGAGCAGCTGGCTCACAGGCTGGGCACAAAGGGTGACATGGCTGGGGTGACATCACACTGGGGGCCTGTCACCAGTGGGGGTCTGCAGGGCTCCATCCTCAGCCCTGTGCTCAACACCTTCAGTCATGATTTGGACCCAGGACTCAAAGGAGCCCTGGGGAAGTTTGCTGATGATGCTGAATCGGGAGGAGCTGTTGCCTCCTTTGAGGGCAGAGAGGCCCTGCAGGGAGACCCAGACAGGTGGGAGAGAAGGGCAATCCCAGCCATGTGAAGCCGAGCTCAGGCAAGTGCTGGATCCTGCCCCTGGCACGGGGCAGCCCTGGCTGTGTGGGGGGACTGGGCAGTGAGAGGCTGGAGAGCAGCTGCAGGAAGGGCCCTGGGGCTGCTGCTCAGTGGCCACTTGGAGCTGAGTCAGCAGTGCCCTGGCAGCCAGGAGGGACATCCCTGTCCTGGGCCATCAGGCCAGCACTGCCGGGCCAGGGAGGGGATTGTTCTGCTCTGCTCTGGGCTGGGGCGGCCTCGCCTCCAGTGCTGGGGGCACTTTGGGGCAGCACAGCGTAAGAAGGACATGAAGCCACTGGAGAGTGCCCAAAGGAGGCCATGAGGATGGGGAAGGGTCTGGAGGGGAAGCCTTAGGAGTCTTTGGTACTGCTGTGTGCCACAGTTTTAACAGTTGTACTCATGCATATGGAGAAAGACCTTAAGTGATGAAAGCCCCTTAAAAATGACCTGCTCCCTGCCAGCACACACACCTGTGTGCCTGCGTTCTTCAGAGACACCTGCAAACACTGCACTGTGGGAGGAGCTGGTGCTATTCTAGGGAGCATACTGAAGTTCAGACACACTGCTTTTTACCAAGATAGACCTGTAGGTTTCCATTGCCTCTTTGGGGTGGAATCATATTCCTTTCTGGCCACTCCAGTACTGAACAAATGCCCGAAGACAGAATAACCCCAAAATGGGTCTGCTGGCTCCTTTCATGCCACCTCCTCCTACCTTTGCTCACTTTAGCTCAGGTCTGCTGCTATTTTTGGCAGCAAAGAGCAGATGCAAATGTTCACCCTTCAGCAGGCTCTCAGTTTCCACCCCTGTCCCTTGGGTCACCTTTCCATGTTGTCTGTACATGAAGAAAAGATGCAATCCAAACACAGCCTGGCATCCCTCAAACTGGTAATGGACAAGAAACCCAAGGTTACAGCATCTCTGCAGAGCTGTGCCAGGGGTGCTCCAGGGTGCTTCCCTGAGCCTCTGTGCTGGCCAGGGGCTGAGCTGGGCTTTCTGTGCCCACTCAGCTGCTGTGGGGGATAGAGAGCCAAGCATCAGCAGCACCACGGGGAGCAGTGTGAGCTGGCCATGCCAGGGAAGAGAGCTGGGTCCTGGTCAGGTGTAACTGCAGGGAGAAGGTGGTGGCAGTGCTGTGGCACAGTGCAGGCTAATAAACAGTCACGGATGTGGATTTTGAATGCTTGCACTTGGCACTGCCAGAGCTCTCTGTGTTTCGTGTTTCTGCCCCCAGGAAGGAACACGGCTCGTCCCTGGGAGCCTGGGGGCTGGGCAGGGAGGGGCACTGGCAGTGGGGCTCTTCTCAAGTCCAAATGGCTGCAGGGAGGAGGTGTCTGTGGCTTACAAGGATGGCCTCCTGTTATGGTAAGACTGCCAAAGCAGTCCTCCTTGTCTGCAACTCTGAGCTGGAAACAGCCAGAACCTTCTTTGTTTAAGGAGAATACATTCTGGGTGCAACTGTCTGAAGGAGCAGGACAAGGACCAGACAGATTTCTGGACAGTTCTTTCATACAAACATTCTACTAATTTTTTTTTGTAAATTAAGTAGTGAATCATATTTTTAAAAATGTAATATCCTTCATGAATGAACAAAGAATAAGGCAAAATTACCTTCCAAAGTCATTCTGGATTTCGTATTACTTTGCACTCACAACATGTGCAAAAGCCATATCAGTAGGAGTGGAAGTGCTACACCCCTTCTGATAACAAAATGTTCTTATGAAAATCTGCCATGAATGTGGTAAATGTGCCCAAAAAGTACCTTCACTTCACTTGGTGTAGGACATGTTTAAAAATAGGTATGGTGGAGATGTCTGAAACTGCCTGATGAGAAGCAGTTTTCAGGAGGTCTTGGTCAGCAGGAACTGGAGGGAATTTGGTGAGCAGCTTTAGGGGTGAGAAAATGCAATATGCACTCTTTCCCATACATAGCATGATATTTTGTCATCTCTTGTTTCTTGGTGTTTGTTGCCTTTTTTCATCCTTTTTACAATAATATGGAATCCTTGGTATAAAAATACCATGACAACCTCAGCTTTTGTTTAAAAATTATGTTACCAATGCTTATGAGTCAGAAGGCAAGCAAAATATCCTGAAATATATATATATCACTTCTGAGATCTTATCCAGTGTTATGATTATTTTTTTTCCTTTGGACAATATTGAGACCAGTTTCCACATCCCAGAAAAATAGGAAATGGGGGAGGGAAGTACAAAAGAAAAAAAAAAAGGAAAAAATGTCTGTGTCTTTTTATCTCTCCAGTCAAGTAACACATCCAGCAGTGCTGGTAGTAAAATCAGTAGAATGTTTGCATGGAAGAACCATCCAGAAATCTGTCTGGTCCTTGTCCTGCTCCTTCAGATCTGACTCAGTGGAAGTGGATCCCAAACCTGGTTTTCTGTGAAGAGAATGCCAAACCCCCCATCCTTTCAAATCTCCAGTTGTTTATCTAATGATGTTTGGGATCTTTGGTGACCTGGCCCTGGAAAGGGTTTCCCAGAGCAGTCACACACATGCAGCATGTAGCTTTGCTCTGAGGTCAGCACCTCATGTAGAGCTAAACCATTTGGGAACTGTGGTAATGGTGTGAAAATTAGGACATTTGGCTTATTGAAAAATCCAGTGTTTTCATTTTGCCTTTGGCTTTTGAACTATGAGAGTGAATTTGGGGTCAGGTATAGGGTTTTGATGTCTTTTAATATCACTATAAGAACTGAAACTCATTTCCTAAACAAAAGCTGAATTCTCACAAAAACACTTCAAGAACTGCACTTTGAAGGAAAACAGCATCCCTGTGCTTGTGAGAAAATAAAGGAACTTGGTAATACTTGGCATATTCACTTAGTATGCAAAATCCTTAGGGCATCTTTTATTTATCTGCTGCACACAATACACACAGACTATAAAAATAGTGGATCTTGCAGCCTGTTGAAAGTATCCATCAATTCTGTAACAATGGATTTATTATATGTAGAGACCATATTTGGTTTTGCTTGGATAAAACCAAGCAATTTCCTGCATAGCTAGCAAAGAAAAATATCACTCATGCCTTTTTATTGCATGCACATTTCTTTAAAGACCTGTTGTACATCTGAAATTCTGAATGGATCAGTAGTTTGTCTAAGCAGCTCTTTCCCCTACAAAGTGAAGTATCAACAACAAAGAAATTCTGTGCCTTTTTATTTCTTTGTGGCCACAGTCAGGTAAATCAGTTTGTGACAAGTTGTTCAGTGAAGAATTGTAGCAGCTGAAGAACTGTGCATGGTTCATAAGTGTGAATCCTGCTTTCATGGAGGGCTGTTGGCTGGCCTCAGGAGATGGCACTCCCCACTCAGGGTGGGTCATGCAGCACCCAGAGAGGTGCTGAGGGGGTGAGTGTGATGCTCACAGGCAGGCAGGGGCAATGCCTGGGTTAGCTGGGTGTCCTGCTGCCTTCAGCGCTGCTGTGGAGGTGCACCCCATGTTTGCTGAATCACAAGAGGAACCAGTAAGACAGCTCAACCACAGCAGTGAGCATCATCAGAGATTATCTCCCCAGCTGTAGACTGGGTGTTTCATTGCTGCAGTTGTGCAGATGGTCTGAGTATGTGTCTGGGTATATTTACTATGAAGGGCAAGTCTGGCACCCGTTACTCGGTGTCAATGTGTGCAAGCTGTAGAAAATGGGATTGGTTTTTCTCTTAAATTAAATGTGTGAGACCAACCTGATTTCAGGTACAGCTCTCTCTTGATGTATTGGTACATTGTATCCTCAACAGCAGATACAGGCAGTTTTCACTGAGAATAGAATAACAATCAAAAAGTTCTCCCATCCTCTCAGGACTCCCACATCTAGGTAGACACTGCCCAGGCCAACAGGATGACAGTCTGTGTCACTGCTTAAAAAAGTTCTCCTACAAACAAATGCTGAAGCTTTGCATCCTGCCTAGCAATTATAAATAAATATATCTTTTTTCAGTAGAAAATATTGTAAAGGATTGAGAATCCTGTTTGGCAACAGCAACAAAGAAGCTTAATCAAAAGGAATTGCGCTTTGCAAATTGTTTAAATCCAAATTAAATATGAGGTGGATTATGTCAATAATGGTGATGATGTAACTCATCATGGATATTTATTTATGTATGTATGTAGCAGAAATCTGCTAAATGAAGCAGCCTCTGGTGCAGCTAATTGCCAGTTAATTGGTTCCCAGGAGTTAAACACTCCCAGCTGAGGATGTTAGTGACTGGTTTTGACTGCCACTGCCCCTTTGTGAACGGGGGGCATGACACAGCTACAAAGCCAGTCAAGGAGTAAAAGCTCATAATTTTGGTGCAAACTGGAAATTTTGTGGCAGCACAGACAGTCCCAATGACTCTGTTTATTCACAGTAAATAAACTTGCTGCTCTCTGCCCTGGCTGAGCTGGAGCTCTGGCTCAGCCACGTGCTGGCAGTGCCGGCAGAGGAGCTGCCATGCACCACACAAGTGCAGCATCCAGTGCAAGGACTGTGAGTGTCCCCTCCTCCCCTACTGAAATACAAAGACTGAATGAAACTCTGAATCAAGACAACAGGTCTAAAAAATTGCTAGGCTGTAGGGACTCAACAGAATTAAAACTATCAAACACTTCAAGTGCTTTTTCTTACCCTCTAGTCAAACGTGAATTTAGGCTGTGTGGCAGTTGTTTGATGCAATTTCCTGGAGTTTTTTGCTTTTAAATAGCATTCAGAAAACTCTTAATGAAAAACAGATAAGTAATAAAAGGCTCTATAAAGCCTGGCATTAAAATAATAGCCATTTAACTTCACATGCAATGGAACTTCTGTATCAGTGGAAAATGAATTATGGCTGCTCTGCTAATATGCTTGCAAAAAACCCCCCTCAAAAATGGCTGTAAAAATAACAGTGCTAATTTAATATCTACAGGGATTAGTATTTAACAAAATTAAACAAACTTAAAACCTGACTTCAAATATTTATGTTAAAATTCCTAGCAAGCAAGAACATGACCAGCCATTATAAACTGCTGTTCCAGCATTCCAACTGGATTTTACAGTGTTGAGAATTTATAATCTGATTATACTACACACAACTTTAATGATTTTAAAAATCAGGCTGCTTCAAATACTGACAGAAAAGTATTGATTAACTTCTGATAGATGCATAAAGAACATAATTTACCTTCTGAGCACTAATATGCAGGTGTAATCCATGAGGGCCTGAAGAACCAAAATTTTCTAACAATGAAGGTGTGGATAGAACAGAAAGCTGAGTTAAGGAAAGTAAATATTTCAGGCATAGCTTCACTAATGATACCTGATGCAGCCTTACAAGGTGTGCAACAGTCTGTTCCAGTGATTAGGGGTAGATGCTGTTGCATGAGGTACTGTGGAGAGCTGTAAATAATTTAAATTTCTATATATTAAAAATCAATATCTGCTCAGCAAGGCACAGCTGTGCCCTGCCCAGCTGCTCGAAGGACAGGGAGATGGGATGGGACTTGCCCATCTGGTGGGAAATGGGCTGGAAATATCTGTTCTCTGGAGAGCCTGAAGAGCTGTGGCAAGGATGGAATATCATTCTTATCCTGGATTTTAGCCAACGTTACTGTGGGTGCCAAATTTTTGGGTTGCTGTTCTCCCCAGTAATCAACCAGGCTGCAGGATGATGGCATGTATCCTTCCCCAGAGAGAGAACAAGCTCTGCCTTCTCATCTGTTATTTTAAGAAAATATAAGACTCATTAAATTGCAAAGACCACTGATCCACAGAACTAGCAAGTGGATACAGCTTGTGCATGCCAGCTGCATTGCTGTGATTTTGGGAGCGTGTTAGGCAGCTGTGTTGCAATTAGATGAAAAAATCACAATCTAGAGAACAGCAATCAAGGTAAATTTGTGCTAACCTCAGTCTTCACAGGACCTTTAATGTCTGTGGGGCCATTTGAATAGTTCTTTAAAAGCAGTAAGCCGCACATTTGGCTCTGGCTCAAGGTATATAAACTGCTTAATGATGATGGTTTGTTTGGATTCCCTTTCCACTGGTAGTGGAAGGCAGCCTTAAAGGAATGCAGCACTCTAATCCTGCAAGCTGCATTTATGGCACTGCAGTGCTTTGCTATTCAGCTGAAGCCTGCTGCTTGCCACAGGAGACTGACCATGCTCAGGCCATGAGTAATCCGACCTCTGCCAAAGTACCCAACAGCTTAAACCCACAAAAATGTGGTGGTTTAAAATTTCTACCTTTTTGTAAAATTAGTGATAATTTGTCAATTACTTTCCTTCAACAGGAGCAGGTTAACCAAGAGAAACTTCATCAAGAAAGCTTTTCAGCCTCTGTTTTGGTAACATGATGTTCACAAAATAATCTGTTGCTTCAACAGCTTTCAAAGGAGGTTCCTGTGGCATGTGTTGACTACTTGTAGGAAGGGCACATCTGTACCATATAGACCTCACTAAAGGAGATACAACGTGGGGATATTCTCATTATAGTACTTGAGTCAAATGCAGATGTTCCAATAACCAAAACCAGCACTGGAACCTCTGATCCAGTTCTCTGGCTTGCAAGCATCATGCCCTCCTGAGTATGTATGTGGGCATACACTAGGTTTGATAGATGAATTTACAAATCCTTTTGTCCTTTGGTCCAAAACTGCAGGGCCTACAACTGAGAAGGAAACCTGGTTGTCCCTATCAGTCAGTGCCAGTCCTGACCTGCTGGAGACCAAACATTCAGCTGATGTGTGCAGAGCACAGATCTGCACTAAGGCAGATCAATGGCCAGGAGGTGCTGGGGATCAGGCCTCTTAGGAGCACGTGAAATAATAAAGATGACAGATGTCTGCTAGTACATGGTTTTATTCAGTTTTATTTGAGTAACACTGTTACAGTGTGTTTATTTCAAAGAAGAAGTTAAAGCCTGTATGATAGGATTTTGTTGTTGTTCTAAACTGAAACTCCTTTTATTCTGCTAATCCTTTCACAGGCTGCAGGCTCTGTCTCCTCTTTTCAGGCACACAGTCCACTGCTTTATTTCCTGCTCCTCTGTTCTGACTCTTGTACTTGGTCTGACTTCTCTACTTCCTTAACTTCTGACTTGCTCTCCTCTTCTCTTGCCAGCGTTGGGGTATGTGGGCTGCATTTCATTACCACGAAGAGGAAACCTCAGCCTCCCTTGCCCTTCTCTGTACACTGCAATGATAAGGCAGAAACATCAGGAAAAGCCTTCTCCTGGGGACTGGGTGACTTTTTCAGTGGGATATTCCCACTGTGAGCTCCCACATGCTGCTGCACCCAAAGCAGCCTGTGCAGCACTACAGCTGTGTCCAGGAGGGGATTACAACCTGCTACTTTTGCTGAGCTCCATATTGCACCTTCCTCTTTTGCCTTGTTCCTTGACATCAGGGACCTTGGGCAGGGTTTACTGCAGGGCAGTGCTGCCAGGTAAGGCTGAGGGAAGCCCACAGACAGCTGCAGAGCAGTCCTTTTTGGTGGTTCCCACTGCATCCCCACTGGCAGTGGTACCTGGGTCTGTGGGTGACAGAGGCTCAAACTTCCCCTCTGACTGTGGGACTTCAGCACATAAAGGAGTTACTGTGACCCTTGAAGCAAAGGAGAGAAGGCTTCAACCCTCCTACAAATTTCCAAAGAGAAACTGAATGCCAAACCTACTTTGGTGTTGTGAGAGGGATATGGAGGATCCCTGTGACAATGCCTGGATTGCCCTGGTAAGAAAGTGCAGCACTGCACACTGACTGCTCTCTATAAACAGTGCAGCTTTATGTTGTTTTGGCCCTTGTTATCTGTCCAACATCTGGTTTCTGTGCTCTCTGGATCTCAATATCCTGACTTGGAATTTTACCTGCAAATGGCAGAAATGTGTTGTTAAATCCCCTGATGCAGAAATGGGCAGTGTGTAAAGCTCTGCCCTGCAAGCGTGCTGGAGGACATGGGGTCTTCCCTAGGACACTGTGTGACTGATAAATTCTGATTTTAAGGAAAGCAACTGATAGTGGAGATTGGTCCTTCTGTGGTGGCTTAAGGGGCAGATGCCAGCCCATTCAGCTGATTCAATGGTTGCCCCTCAGCTGAGAAATCCCACAAGTGACAGCTACATCTCTGGGAGCGCTCTGACAGGGCCCTCTACACCTGCAATGATTTTTAGTATTTACCAAGAAGAGCAGTTCCAAAATGCTGCTGTAAAGCTCACGAACTCAGCTGTAAAAACAGCCAAAGAGCTCAGCTGTGCTGGGGAGTGCTGTGGCTCAGACAAGGACAATGTGACAGATACAGCTTTTTAGCAGGCCACTCTTCAGCCCCACTCACGCCAACGGTAAAGACCCCTGCACCATCTTTGAAGCATAATCTGTTTTATGAAAAATGCTGGATTTTTTCCCTTTTTTCTCCCCTTAACTCTATTCTTTTTGCTCATTGTGATTGATCATGGTGAACAGATTATTCAGTCTGGAAAATTCAGCAGCAGCAGCTGCCCAGTGGGAAAGCCTCTTGCTGTCCATTCCTGAAAGCTGTCAGTCCTCATGGATGTGTCACTGCCCGAATCACAAAGATTAAATAAAACATCACTATGCAATTTGGAGAGTTACACAGCACACAGAAGGATTTTTTTGTTAGACAAGTCTAGGCTCTAGAGGAAGAAACCAGCCTGGAAGTTGGCACCTCTCTCTGACCCCCACATTGCTCCACACTCCCCGCTTACCCCTGCAGCTTTCTGCTGTGAAAAATGTTCCTCCTTGCAAATTAAAAACTTTGTTTGCACATATTGGTGTCCTTGCAACCCTCAGCTGTGGCTGCCAAAAACCCCTGTGTGCTCTGTACCATCCAAGGGACAGTGTGGGGATTTATGGGGCAGCATTACAGGAATGAGCAGGTCTGGAGAAAAGACACACCTTGAACTTGATTGCTCAACTGCAAATACAGCAAAACCTAATTCCCACTCTTTTTTCTCTCAAATTACTGGGTTTTATGTCTTCTGCTCTGATCCCACAAAGATGAGCCCTGCAAAAGTGTCCTCAGACTCAGGCTGGTTGGTGGATTTTTGACTGTGCTTACACAGCTTCTGCAAACTTGAGATCCATTAAGAGCATCTCTAAAGCAGGCATCACTTAATCCCTGATTTCTGAAGGGGTATAATGGGAACTTCAGTATGCTAAACTTTTAAGGTAAAGCTTATTCTTCAATATTACCCTGAATAGTAAAAAGCTAAATGTTCAAAGTGCCTTCCTGAATTGAAATTCCTGGCAATACATTTTTAAAACAAAGCTATATGAAAATGGCAGTAACAAATCATCCAAACACATCAACTGTTGTGTTACAGCTCATGTTATTGAGAAGAAAGATTTATTTAGTCTCCTGTAAGGTCTACTGGCATTGCCTAGGATCTTACACAACCTTATTTTGGATGCAGATGTAAACAAGACATGAACTTAGCAAAGCCTGGGGCTGTTGCAGGTTTCACACCTCCTTAAACAGAAATCATTCAATCTCTCAAGTTTACCTTCTTCTGGCTGTAAATCTGTGTTAGCACATTCTGTGTAGTTAGTTTTACCTCTTAGCACGGTAATCTCAGCATTTACATCTCTAAGTGGCTTTATCTCTGTTTTATCAAGGAATACAAAGATAGGCTAGGTCAATGAACTGAGGTGGAATTTAAAACCAAAAAAAAGGTATTTATGCTTCCTGGGGTGTGCACAGCTCTTGCACAATGACACCTGACTTAAAGCTTGCACTTAACTCAAAATGCACGTTGGCAAACAGCTCAACCTGAGTGTAAATGAGATTTACAAACACCTATCAGCCCAGTATACACTTTGACAGACACCACTTATGATGCTGTGTTGCTGTCCTCATGTATTTAGAACCAGTGCTGACTTGTATCTGGACACATATAATTTATTTTAAAGAACACATTTAGACAATTTTACTGCAGAGAACTAGAAATTCCTGGATTTCCAAAAGAAATGGCAGCTTTTCTTGCAGTTCTTAAATATCTTTGATCTGGGAATTTAAGGACCTGTTGTAATACGATCAGGAGTTAGCAACATTGCTATATAGTATTCTTATGCATGTATGAATCTTGTATTTGCAAATATCATAACTATCTTTTGAAATTAAGTAACTTCAGAATTATGAGACTTCATGTTGCTCACTGATGTCTTTATGTAACAGGTTTATCTAAGCAGTTGACCAGCTGTATAAAAAAATTCATCAAAAGAATGTCACTCCTGCCCCCTGCACAGAAAAACTTGTTCACAGAATAGTTTGAGTACACAGAAACATGGCATTAAATTAGCTAATCCTGCAAAACAGATGTTAACACAGACTTGAACATCCCTGCCATCACAGTGTGTGGGACCCTGGTTACAATCCACACCTCCTGTTCTAGTTTGGGAAGAGACTGGAGATCTGTCTTGTTTTCTTCTTTCCTGGTTTCCTAAAGTATCAGACTTATGGCTGAAGCATGTTCTTTATAAATGTCTCTTTAGAGAAGTCTTCTCCTTGGTTTTTGGTTTTTAAGTTCTAGTCCTTCTGAGCAGCTAAATCTCAGCCAAGAGTTCCTCAGACTATTTTGGAAGGCCTCAAAGGGAAACAAAGGGATTTCAATAGATGGTATATTCATAGACCTCTCTTCAGGGAGGTTCTGTGAGTTGGTGGCTGAAAGTGAATTTGCTCCTTTTGCCCTTTGTGTGCCCCTTTCCCTGTCTGAGATACAGAGGATGATCCCCACCTGCTGTGAAGGGCAGCCAGGATGCTGCTCCTGTCCCCTGGCTGTGTTTGGTCAATGACAAGTGTGCTCATTTTTGGATTTGTGGTAAAATGAGTGGATGGGACTGGCCCCTGTAAGTTCAATGAGTGAGAACAGATTACACCTGTTGGCATTGCTCTCTGCTGTGCAAGCTGGACACAGGAAGGTTCACTCTCCACTGACTGCCAACCTCACTCAGGTATGTGGGCAATAAAGGATTCATGTGTTCTGCATCTAGCTAGCTGCTTTAATTTAATTTAAAGCCTATGAGGCAATGAAGTCCTCCACTCCTGTTGCCTACAGTAGGATTTGAGGGACTTGGACCAGTTAAGAAAAGGGTTTAATTCTTTAATTTTCTGTCAGGAGCACAAACATGTGAAGGAGAGCTATTCCTTCTGTATGCACTTGTAATATGTACAGGATTGGGCACCTTTTGTAAAGTCTGCTTAAATCTTGCTGTGTTGCTAGGGAACTGGCCCTGTCCACAACCAAAAAACATGGAGACATTGTGTCCTACTGATTTCTGGCAGAGTTTACCATAAGAAATGGCTTAATTGCAACAAGATCTACTAGCAGGAGTACAAAAAATGTGATTTGTCAGCTTTTTTGTCAGTTGTTTTTTTAAATTACAAATATTTTAATTCTGTCACACACATGGAAATCCCTTTCAAGCTGAAAGCTAGGCATGTGAGGACAGCACCAGAATCAAACACTTCTTTCCTTTATTCTTTAAAATACTGATTCAGCTATTTTTAAATTTACTTGAGTCAAAGTACAGTGCTTGCAAGCTTAACAAGCTTGGATACTCTCTGCTCTTTTGTACTAACTAAGGCTATTACTATTTTCAAGACTCTTATAAAAAGACTTGATTATGTATGATTCCAAAATGTATGGTTTTTCAAGTTTTTAGACTGCATTTGAAAGTTTCAGAAAAAAGAAACCTGTATTTATGGAGACCTAGAATTACATTTCTGATACAGTTTCTTATCCCTTTCAGGACATCAGAACTGTCTGAGTTGTTTTAAATTAGTGATAAAACAAGGCTTGAAACCCCAGATACCAAAGAATAAGTCTGCTATCAAAACAGGACAAAATCTGGGCAGAGAAAAAAATAAGCCATGGGCAAATTGGAATGAAATATAGTCAGAGGTAACCTCCCTTAAAACAAACAAGTAAATCCTGTCTTATTAAGCTCTCAGGAGAGCTGCTAAAGAATTTTGAAATAATCTAGACAAGGAACTCAACCCCACATTTTCATTCTTATCAGTCCTTTTCTTGCAACTCCCTAAGAAAAAATGATCCCTTGTGTGTTTTGTACAAAAGGATGGATTTTTATGATATAAAAGCACACACTTTAAAGCTGTAAGTCCTCATTCCTTGGCAGTCATTATCTTCAGGTTCATGGAGAAACACATATTGCTCCTCTCCAAGGCATAGGTGGGCAGGGAGGCAAGAACCACTCTTCTGAAGTCATCAGCCTTCTTCGTGGGGCCTGACCAGGAGCAATCTCACAGCACAATACCATTAAAAACCTGTAATACATGGCACCTGTTAATAGCTTTTTCTCCTTCTCTCAGGATAGTTACACAGTTTAACAGCAAAAGACTCTGAGGAACTGGGAGACTAGCCAAGTAAGGATGTTTTTTCTTGTCACACCTGTAGCTTATAATGTCATACACGTGTACACAAGTGTAATGGCCTTTTCACAAAACTCCCTGTGTTACAGAGAAGGTGTTTCAGTATTCAGACCTCAACTTCTGTCTTCCACTGTCTGGATGCATCTCTGTAAGAGAGCAACTTTTTACACTGACTGCTCATCCCTGTGTGATTTTCTAACCCAAAGTTAATGTACAATAATTAATGTGTGTTGGCCAGTGCTACATGTGAATTAGAAATTTTGTGATGGGCAGCCTTGTGACATTCATTGCCACAGATCACATTAATATTGTGGATTTTAGCTCTCTGACCCAGTGTATTCAACAGAATGAGATTCTTCCTTAACTTGATTTCTCCTGGTATTTGTGGATGTAAATAAGGCCCTCATATTGTTCAAACATAAATTTTTGTGGTATACTATTTTAAGATGTTTGGCCTGATCTAGATTAAGCAGCTTCATATAACTGATGAAAGAGCTATTGTTTTTCACAGCAGAAAAACTGCCACTCATCCAGATTACTGACCTATTTCTTGGAGTTAGAAGTAACCTTTTTAAAGTTTTACTGATTTTAAATGGTATGTTTTACACTATTGATATTTCGGTCCCACATCTGAAGTGTGATTATGCCATTACTTAAGGATCAGATAAAAAAGAATTCAACTTGATTTTCAGATGCAAAAAGATTTTAGTTTTCTGTAAGTTTTGGTACTATTCTAAAGAAAGTGTTAAATCAATCAGAGCAATTCAGCTCTGGGGGTTATTCCATTACTCAATGATACAGAAATTCCTCAGACTTAAACATCACCAGTATAGCCCTCACCACCTTCCCTGCTCTGAGATCCAGTGGAATTTGTCTCTGTTGCCTGAAAGAGATGGTGAACCATGTGTAGAAGGAAGAATTTAAACAGCTCACCCTAACACTACACTGGCTGATCCATGACCCTGCAAACAGAAAAACAGCACCTGCAAGTTCCTGAAGATGGGAACAGTTTGTAGACAATCACTCTTCAAATCCTGCTTTTCACTCCTGACTTGCAAAGGCCAGTGCCAGAAGAAAACATTAGGAGAATAAACTAATACTGCATAAAGAGATTTTGTGGAGGCTGATGTGAATAAATGTGTTCACCACTACACATATCTTTCCTCTGCAGGACAACAGGGCTTGCATATTCTCTATGCTTTCTCACTATACAGAGAGGGCTACAAGCATTTTAAAAGGAATTAGGGTGTTGAGATGCTCAGTCAATGTTGGATTGCTGGCTCCCTGCTCTTTGCCATGGAACATCTGCTAAAGAACTCTTTGGGACAATTCTGGGTTTTTAAGGAGCAGCAGAATAACACAACACTGTGAGGATGTTTTATATTTGGGGCACTTCAGTACTGACAAATGCCTTCTCATTTTACCATGCTGCAATCAAGATGACAAAGAAGTGTGGCAGCTAGTAGAAACTCCCCCCACAGTACAACAAAAAACAGGGTCTCAAAAGGAAAAGTTTGGCACATGAAAAGCTGCAAACAAAAAAAAAAGCTAAACCTCCACCAAACCATTTCTGCTTGTTGTGAGCCTGCCAAAGCAGAGCAGACTTTCTCAACAGAAAAGGCTACATTATGCTAGAAGGAAATGAGCTGCAAGGCACAGGAAAAGGGAACACGAGTGGAGATTTATGGCACTGCTGAAAGCAGGCACTGTACTGCCAGATCAGGAGTGAGACACTTACCAAAGGATGCTACCTTTGTTAGTTCATCTGTCAAGGAAGGAGCTTCTGTTGTAGGGTATCTGAACTCCTGGCATTCATTGCAGAGAGCTCATTGCTTCAGCCTTGTGATCAGAGTCACTGTGTCTCAATCAGAATTTTCTACTTTTTTTAGAAGGTAGTAAGGTAAAAGCCCCCAAAAACTAGCAAAACTCACCCAAAACCCACTCAAACCAAAACCATCAGTCAATGAATACCTGATAGCTAATGACTTGGAAACAGAATTGTGTGGCAATTGTTGCAGAAAAGTACAAATTTAGCTTTTTTTTTTTTTTTCCTCTTCATATTGTACATGTGGGACTTCACATTCTGAATTCTCCTTGATATAGACTGCAGCAGAAAGGCACATCTGTGGACAAATACAATCCTTTTCTTTCTCTAGAAATATTCAGTAAAGAAAAATATAAAGTTAAGGCTTTTAGGGCTCTTTTTTACCCTCTCCTCTGCCAGAAATTTCTAATTACAGCTCCTTTTTAGACTTCCTCTGTAAGTCAGTTTAGTCTCAGAGGTAAGCTGCTAGCCCAGAGAAGCTGCAGAATCTCCCTTTTTACCAACCTTAATTTGAACTTTGCCATGGTTTTTACTTTCAAGTGAAACTGCAGCTCATTTTCAGCTCCCTAAACTCAAGTGAAAGGCTACCCCAACCAATTCTGATGGAGAACTGTATGTTGGAACAGTCTTGAAGAACGTGGGAATATGGTATCACCCTTAAAATACCATGCCATAAATGTAACTTGCATTTTGGATGGGCATCTGCTGGGCCAAGGGAAATACAGGTTGGATATCAGGAAAAAGTTTTTTACAGAAAGGGTGATAAAGTTCTGGAATGGCTGCCCGGGGAGGTGGTGGAGTCACCATCCCTGGGTGTGTTTAACAAAGCCTGGATGTGGCACTGGGTGCCAGGGTTTAGTTGAGGTGTTGGAGCTGGGTTGGACTCCTGATCTTGAAGGTCTCTCCAACCTGGTCATTCTGTGATTCTGTGATCTCCAGCTTTCTTTTTTTCCAAATGCAGGATTGGATCTTTCTCAGTAGTATGAACCTTTTTTCCTATTGGGTACTATACCAAATTATGGATACTTATCAGCTTAAATGTACATATGGAATGCTGACATGTCATTTTCAGTAGTTTTGAATCTGAGCCTAAGCCTCTGGGCTATATGGAAAAAACATTCACAAGTCCCTCAAACGTGTCTTTGTGGTTTCCCACTAATAAGGAATATGTGTCATTTATCTCAAAGATTGACTGCTGACTTTACTAAACCACAATTTGCATTTATGAAAGGACAAGATACTGAATTACAGTTCTCTATAGACCAGAGCTCGATCCTGAACTATGGCCCTGAAAAAAAACCAGTTGTGCATTTGTAAATACTTTGTGTGTTACATCAGTAAGTGCCATGTGGAACTAAATGCTCAAAATATTAGATAGCAAGGTGTGTAACAGATAAGGAAGGCTGACTCCTTTCTAAAGTGTTTAGAAACAATTTTTTTTTTGAGAGAGAGAAGCATTGAAGTGTCATCTGTATTACTCTCACAAGTCACCAAACAAAAGTGTGTCCTGAAACTTCAGTTAGTTATAAAAGTGAAATGCTCTCACTTTTGCATGGATTCAGAGAGGAGAAAATTCTTGCTGCAACAACACTGTTTTCTGTGACTCCAGGCAGGATCATAGAAATCAGGAAAAATCATCCAGTAATGTGGGTGGTAGTTCTCTGCTTTTCTTTTCATACATCTTTCTTTCTGCTGCAGTTCTGTAACTTGGGTACTACTCCAGTGAAATCCACTGGGTCTGACTAGTAATGATCTCCTAGTGATTTGAAATGTTACTTGATTAACACATGAATCTGATTCAATGACCAAAACCCAGTCCACTTAAGCAATGGTGGCAGATGAAACATGACCAGAGAGGATACAGCAAGCACTGTGTATTAATACCTATCCATTTCCACTTGAAAAAGAGGAATATAAAGGCTATTCCCAGCTCCACGTGCTCTCTCTCCCCAGTGTTAAGCTAGCAGCTTGCTGAATCCTAGATTTCTGCCAATAAAGACTACCTGTGAGATTTTAAAGGGTGTCAGAATGGCAGGAGGCACAGCAGTAAGGAGACAGCCAATTGACACACAGGAAGGCTGACAAATGGTTTTTTGGTACTGACAAGGAGGAAAAATCACATTGGAGTGCTGCACTTGGAAGTGATATTTATGCAAAGAAAAACTTCCCTGTACATGCATATGCAAGTATTTGGATGTAAGTATGATGACAGGCAGATATAATGACAACCAAGGGAACTCAGTTGCTCTCTTGATGGATTACCATGGTGTGGGCAGGAAATTGCACTACATACTAGGACAACTCTGACTAAGGAAGCATCTCTGATGGAAGGAGGCTTTTCAGCTTGTAGGCATTCTGCTGAGACCATCCACTGGGTGCTGACTGACGGCAGCTAGGATGGAAGCAAGCCTGTGCTGGTCTCTGGGCAATGTGGACAGAAAAATTCCAGAAAGTTACTTCCAGAACCAGCAAAAACTGAACATACTGCTCACTGGTCAGCTGAATATAGTTTTGTTACTATCACTGGACCTGAATCAGGAACCAGTTTGTAAGGGATCTTACATCAAATTTGTGTGTGAGTGGAGTAAGCACTGCAAGCATTTTTTAAGCAAGGCCAAGTCAGCTGATGCAGATAACCTGACTGCCTGTGCTCAGCAAAATAAGGAGATGTATTTAGTTTTAGATGACATATTTCATTGTAGTTGAATTTGTACGTCTTCTAGTAGGTCTTATATAACCTGATATTAAATCATTCATGAGCATACAACAGATTTCATCATAATGCTAGTATGACCCTATGGCTACTTTCATGCAGTTTTACAACCACATAAATAAAGGTTTTAAGAGATGTTTAACTGTTTGTTTTGTATAATGTTACTTGATTTGTATTAAACAGTCAAACAACCCTTTCTACATGTGTTATAGATACAATTTGTGTATACAGTTAAATATAAATTTCTAATGTAAGAATGGTGAATTTTGTTAATCAGACCCAAAGAACCAGGCTGGTATAAGACATTAATCAGCCTGCACTTTCTAGTTCTTGCATTTTTCTAAAGAACAATAGAATATGGTAGAAATTACATCAAGTCATGGAACTTCTTACTTAGCTTTTTATCTACACAGGCAAGACTCCAAGGAAGGCAGTGTACAGCTAAGAAGCCTGTGCTCTAAGAAAATACACATGCAATAATCTTAATTACAGCAACAGTCCTACAAATGACATGTAAAGCCAGCTATGTGTATGTGCATGAAATAACTGTTCAATTAAATACAGCATTGATTTCTGTGTCTGCTAAATAAAATCTACTGTGGATTTCAAACAATGATATACTATCTATAAGTTATTATCTAGGAGATAATAACACACGTATGTCACTACTTTTTAAGCTGTATCACTTCATCTAAGTATTGGCAAGCTTGATTTGCAGTGCATGTGAGTGCATTAGATTATTAATGTCTGGAGCCCACGAGAGATTTGTTTTCACTGTATGTAACACGTTTGAGACAGAGCAGTTTGGGTGAGACAGCATGTCTCAAGCGCTTTCCAAAAGTGCTCTTTCTGTGACAGAGATGAATTGCCAGAAAGATTTGCTACTACTACTAAACACTCTTCAGTTTTAAAGTCATTAACTACCAGTCTCTATTTAGAGTTAAAAGGTTTTGTATTTAGTACCTGTATTTACATCAGGATACTCAGAAGAGCTGTCTTCTGCCTCAGTGTGAATTAAACTTTGGAAACAGCCTTCTTCTCTAATCAGGCTTGTTTGTAAAGAAGTTAAAAAATTCAAATGAAGTAATGAAAGACAGACTTCTGTTGTACAGAAGCTAGGCTGCTGGAAGATATCAGGAGACTGCTCTATGGGGTGGATATAGGAAAGACATATTCCTAATCTGATGTAGTTTATTATGGGGTTTTTTCCTGCATAGTTTTTTGTTAGATGAATGGTATTTCTTATGGCAAAACCTTTCAAACCTCTATAAAAGGAGGATAAAAATTTGAAAGGATGAGTTTTGTGAGTGCATTAAGACAGCATAGCAATTTATTGTGTTGATGAATACCTCTGTTGCAAAAGTAGTAAGAAAATTGCCCTACAATTCAAAACACATCAAGAAGATTGAAAAGGAAGACCTGTTTTCCAGGGAATTAGCACAGGGTATGGGAGCTTCAGGACAAGTTGGCAGGATACAGGCTGTCTGTGCCCTCCCTGCTCCCTGACCAGGATGTGCCCTGTACCCACAGGGCAGGCTGAGCCCCTCCTTAGCTCCAACAGCCATGGCAGTTTAACCTGGATGGTGTGATGCACCCAGAGAGGTTGCTTTTATTCTCTTGGTTGCAACTCTGATGGAGTACTAACAGACTGCAAATTCTACAGACTACATCCTGCCATTAGTGGAATACTCTCGAATACAGGGTAAGGGTGACGAAGGTGCTCCCAGCCCCAAGCCTTCTCTTTCACTCCATGTCGCTGCTTTCTGAGTGCTCCCTAGCACAATCTGACTCCCCAGCTCTGCAACTCATATAATACCTTATTTTAAATAAGCAGAGTTAGTGTGTTGAAGGCAACCACAAACTTATTAATCACGTATTTATAAACTCATATTTACAGTATTTTTCAAATACTGCCTCATGTTTCCTCTTCTTAATTACTACAAGATCATAATTCTCTATATCCATCCTGCAGTTGATTAGAATTGTAGAACAGTCAGCTAAACCAGAACATTTAGTGTAATGCTGGCAGATCACAGCATCAAACTTCTATTTGATAATATAAAAATATGCTCATACGTTTTCTGTACCTGCAAGAACATTTAAAGAAAAATAAGAAAGCATAATCCTTATGTCCATACAGATCAAGAAGAGGTTTTTTCAAAAGTGATTTCTGGTTTTCTTGGTGTTCTCAAGTGTGTTCTCAGTATGACTTCGCTGTGGGATGCATCAGAATCTGATGTCTAAACCCTTGAAATGGGTTTCCCTCCTCCACTCAAAACCAGGAAATCCAATATAATGGCTGACATAAAAGTCCTGGTCTGTCCTCTGGTCTGTTCCACAGGCTCTGACACACTGACTGCATCTGCTTTTTCCATGCTATTGAATCACTTGGAAATAAATCTTTCGCCTATGTTAAATTCTATCAAACAGAAAATTTGTGAGTTAACTGGTTGCCTAATATCAACTTGGATCAACTAGTTTATCTTTTTATAAAGGAATCTTAACTAAGATTTCATTTAGTTAACTCCAGTAATGGCTTGCAAGCCAATCTGATGTAATTTACAATGCCCTCTGATTTGAGGCTGTCATGTTTTATGCAGTGACACCTACAAAGCTAGACTATATTCCTCTTACATTCCACTTTTTTACAGAAGACTTTGATACATGATGTAATTTCATGCATCTGCACACAAACAAATCAAACTAAAACCAGGATCCTATGGTTGTGTTTCAAATGTGTTCTATGAAAATATGGGGAAATTTGCAGAAGAATTTTTAGGTTTATGTGGCAAAGCAGAAAACCTTCTCTAACACTTAGACCACTTGAGAGTACTACAGTTTATCATAAATGTCAGTGCTTTTCCCTGCTCAAACGTCCCTGATTAGATGAGAGGCTGTCTCACAAGATTTATTTTCGACAGGCATGACAGATATGAATTCTGCTTGCAGGATATTGCAAATAAGGTTGATGAAAGGTTGACTGGGAGAGAAGGGTAGCAGTCTCAAGGTACCATTCTGTAATACCTAACAAATGATAGAGATGCCATAAATCCTCCCTATGGCCAATAGCAACTCGGGGAATACCTAACCCTGGAAGTGCCTTACCTACAGCAATGTGCAGCACTCAGTGCTTCACTCTAACACAAGGTCATTGTGCTCCACTGAAATCCAGAACCGAGATTTTCCCCTTAAATATGCTGAGGGATTCAAAATAAAGGTATCTTTGAATATGTAGAACACATCTCCCCAAAAACTGTAGATTCAGATTTTAGTGTTTCACTATGGGAACGGACTGAAACATTTTCCTTTCCTCTAACAGCCTCGCTCACAATAATCCTATTCAATGGCATTGAATTTTATTTTTTTTTTTGCAAGACTGTATCCACCTACACTGGACATAAAGGCATACATGACTAAGAGCATAAAATTCAGTAGGGCATTATGATCACCTACAGGAAGCATGCAGTTTCGTCCTCTTCCTCAAGCTTGGTGACATCAATCACGGAGACACATCGGGGTGTCCCAGCCAATTCTGCTACTGAACAGTGCATTCCCATGGATGTGGCAGACCCTGCTGTGCCCGCTGTTACCTCCCTGTGCTGCCACGGACCTTGACACAACTGTCACTGCGAGTCTTGTCCCCAGGTCTCGGTGACGGGGACGGCTGGGTCTCCCTACGGGCTTTTGAGGCTGCCTCGGTTAGTACAGGCTGCTTTTATTCACCTGGGCAAATCTTCCTCGCCACGCTTGCCCGCACATCTCCAGCCCGAACGGCGCGGTGATGGAGCACACGGAGGGACAGCGGGGAGCACACCCTGCCCCACTTTCCCAGTTTTGCCTCTGCTTCGGGAGCGGCAGCTCAGCCCCGCCGGCCCGCCGCGGTGCCAGCGATGGCTGCTGCGGGACAGCCCCGCTGCCAGCTGGCGCTGCAGCCCTGCGGGTCCCGGGACACCGGGAGCGCCTTCCCAAAGCCACGCTGCCACCTCCACTCTGAAGAGCCCCGATCTCAGATAAACGAATCAGCCTGGTTTAGCCTCATAAGTGAGCGCCGCAGCAGAGCCAGCAGCTCACCGGGCGCCAGGAAAAGACTTTAGGAAACCTCAGGACTTGGCGCTCAGCTGGACGACTGGGCAGAGGGGGCTTACTCCACCTGGCACCGC
>VXBC01007350.1:162615-227838 GCA_013399945.1 Ploceus nigricollis
GACAGCAGAGCCGGCGCTGTGCGGCGAGGGCTCAACGCCGAGCGCTGGGCTCGGACATTCGGCGTGTCGGGCAGCCACGAGCCAGCCTGGCGCCGTGCCCGGGCCCCCTGACAGAGCCGGCCCCGCGCGGGCTCCGAGGCCACCGTCTCCTCTTGGGCTCTGTTAGTTGAGGTAGTGCGATAACGTAAAGAACAAACATTTTATTGCTTGTCATCGGTACTGCCGGAGTTAAAACCAAAACGGGAATGCCCAAGATTAGCTGGTTTCCGTTCTTTTTAGTTCTCCGCTCCTTCTTCCCACGTTGTTTGACGCTTCTGAAGGGATCCTGCACCGCGGGGGCTGAGGGGCTGAGGGGCTGTGTCCCCGCCGCCCCGCGGGGCTCGCTGGGCCGGCAGCGGCTGCTGACGAGCGACAGCTGCGGGTATCTGCCGGGGAACTTAAGGAAAGAAATGTTTTCTTTCCTCACACAGGGCACGGAGCTTAAATGTTGGGATCTGCGTTCGGCAAATTCTTTTGCTCTGTGAACAAAACTGCCTTCACAAGAATGTCAATGAATGAAGTCTGCTGTCATATGATATCAAAAAGCTAAATCGTAGCTTGGGAACCTGGGCTCTTCCCTCAAGTTGTAACAGCCAAGGGTTTATTGCTGGAAATGCCCAGTTAATTACTTGTTTATAAGAGGAACACCTTCCTGAGGTGTTCAGAGAAGACCCCCGTGCAGGTGACCTATTCTGAAAGTGCCCAGGTCAGAACAATTCCCTAAGAAGATGATGGGGTAACTGACAACGCGCATCAGCGGGGCAAACACTGAGGCAGTGGGAATTGGTTGTGGTGGGGTGGAACAGGGAATGTCTGGTTTTTCACCTCAGTGAAGGAAGTTGGGAAGTTTCTGTGGTGACATCGATCTGATTTTGTCTTTTCAATGAAAAGTATGACCTGACAACTGGTAAGCCTTTTGAGAAAATCTGTGGATTATTCATAGAAAGCTGATAATTGTGACTTTACTCTATACTGCTGCTTTATTCTGCTACTTTTACAGAAAGGCTTACTGATTTTCAGACGCTGAGGCTGTTTCCTAAGTTGATCTACTGCTCTGTTTCTGAACGAACTGCCTCACTAACCGCTTCTGAAATGTCCTTTTATTGAATTACTATGTGATAAGAAAGTTTACAAGAAGAGTTACTTTTTGGACTATATATACAGTATTACTGTTCTCCTTTTAAAGACTACGAAATATATGCAAAGACTGGAAACAAAGTTTCAGGTATTCAAAAGTAACCTGATGCATTAGGTGTTTCTTCTAGGTGCCCTGATTGCTTCATAGCTTTGTTTCTTAGCAACTCTTGGATATTTTAGTAGGTACCTCTGAAAGTCTCTACATGTTAGCCTTATACAGACATAATAATATATTTTGGGAACGTTTTCTATGTTAGTCTATTTCTTTTGTAAAAGCTAAAAAAAATTAGTTTGAACGTCATTTAAAAAAGTACAAAAGTCAAGAAATATGTGAATGAATAGTGTTTCTAACTCTACTGAGTTTCAAGAACCTAATGAAATTTAGGCTTAATTAACCTTTACAGAAAAACCACGCAATCTGTTAAATGAATGACACTTAGAAGGAAAACACTATGCTTGTTTTCTTTGGCTGTGGTAGAAATGTTGGTTTGCTCTGAAATATGTGTATTATCTTTGTGGTATTGTGAGGAAGATAGAAATCTCAGTCAGCCCTCTTCTACTGATTAGTGAGCAACAGAGCATGCTGGCTATGGATGATGAAAAGAAATGCTAGAATTCCATTAGCTCTAATAATCTTCAAATCAACTGATCAGTAGCTGCAGGACTTATAAAAAATATTCTGGCCAGTTCAGAGGGCTTTTCCAGGGAAAATGCTAGATATTTGTTCCTGTGTGTACTCTGCCTGCTGATAGGAATATTTTGTTCTGTAATTGTTCTTCCTTACTGAAAGCCAAGAGGAAAAATTAAGTGACTATACCGATTTAACAGGTAATAAGAAGAAAAAACCTAACAGAAAGGCACCAGAAATCTCTCCTTAGGAGAGGTAGGCAAGAAACCATTAAAGCTGTGAAAAGCAGAGGAACCTTAAAGCATTTTGTCTTGCTAGCCAGTTTCACCTTGGGTGCACTTTGAACAAGGCTAAAAGAGCTGGCACTGGAGAACCATGGGGTGAAATCTCAGCTTCATCCCAGTGAAACCTTTTGCAGCAAAAACATTAATGAACTGCCACATCTCACTGTAGCTTAGAATGGCAGGACATTGTCTATTACACCTTACAGTTTCAGCACCAGATCCTGGTTTGAGAGTTTGATCCTTGAGGGCAGCATTGTGCCCTTGCCTTTGCGTGGGGCTACTCCCAGGAGGAACAGGCAGCCTTTGTGGCTGGGCAGGGTGTGCTGCCTGGGCAGCTGAGCTTCCAGGGGCTGCTGACACAGCAGACCCCAACGCTCAGCTGTCTGCCCAAGCAGGGACCTTAAAAATGTCCATTTGAGGGGACCTTGCCCTGAGAGCTGAAATTAAAGCTATACACTTGCCTTTTTCTCGAGATGCTTAGCATTAATTTCATAGGTGCTTCTTTGTGGATCTGTGCCAGAATGTGCTTCCTAACACAGGTCAGAGCCCTGTGGGCAGTTTAGCCTGGTTACTTGGTGGGCACAGGGGGTTTTGGTGCAGCTGTGTTGGTGATGAAGGAGGATGGTGGCTGTGCAGCAGCAGCACAGTCCCTTCCTGCCACATGAGACTGACTTCATGCCCTATGGATTAAAGGTTAAGGGCAATGGGGCGCAGCCAAGAAATCTGTGCTAGTAACTTAATTTAGAATTGTAGTCCTGGACCACTGTGGAGAACTTAATTTTTCTCACTTGTCCCAGGACAAATTCTTTCCCTAAATCCATATAAAGAACGCTGATTTACTGATTCTTTTCCCAGGGTGTGCATAATAATTTACTTTCCTTTTCAAAGTTTTAAGTGTTTTACTACTGGTGCAGGATTAAGCAGGTGGCTGTTTACAACACAAGTTTTCAATATGCCCACATCCATAGCAGAACACTGGAGTGTAAAACAGCAGTGAGCCAGAAACCTGTTGGAAAAGACAGCAGTGACAAAGGTTGCCCACATTAACTGCCAAAAAACGCTCTTTCTTTATTTTCTTCCTATTTTTTTTTCAGGCTGAGTGCCTGCCTGCTGCACTGTGTTTTTTGCATGAGGGTGAAGAGAGGACTTTTCTCTATTTGTGGTAGTGTTGGCTTATTTAGGTTGTGTATTTTGCCCTATTGTTAATATAGTTTCAAAATGAGCAAGTCAGAGGGCATGTAGGTTCTAATTAGTAGTTATCTGAGGCAACTCTTGGAGCAGAAAACTCATTTAAATTGTTTTGGATTTGAACATACTGTATCTACTTGAGTGACAAAACGTTAGAAAGCAAAAAAGCCAAAGTTCTTTGTCGGAAGGCAATTGCTGCATAGCAACTGCATAGAGAGGATGCAGTGAAGCCTGCATGTATTCTCTTTTGTTGCTATTTTTGTCCTTATTTTCTTCATGTTCCGAAATGTACAGAAATTCTTGAAGTTGTTGGAACGAGTTATTTCATTCATTGCTACTTATGCTCTAAAAACAAAACAGAAGCAAATAATGGCAATTTGAGTTTTGTATTTTGGGAAGAAAAAAGGAAATTTAATATGCTATTTGTGAAGGGATGCTGTGACTGAATTTTCAAATGAATGTGATCTTTGATATATGGAAAGGAAGCAAGGTTAAAGAAACATAAAGATTCCTCATGATAGCAGATAATTTTCCCAGTCTCACTCCATATTTGTATCCATCTACACAAATTTCTGTTTTCCTAAAATATAACCAACCTTACATAACCAAAACTTACAATAGTTATTAAAACATAATTCAACTTTGAACTTAATGGGGTCCATGAACAGCAGCTGGGAAATAGTTACTTGGAAGAATAACCTGTTTGTTGTATATTGTTAAATAAACAGTGGGCTGGCTGGTTTAGCAAAAGGAAATTTGGAGAGTCATGGGATTGTAAAGCGTTTCTTAATTGCTAATAAACTTGTGAATAAGGTTTTCCATGTTGTGTCTGTGGAAAGCTCCTAGCAAATGTGGGAGACTGATCTTAGCTGTCCTTTGGATGTGCCCTGCACAAGTTCACGTTAGAGGGGTTTGGCCACCCCTGCAGCTGAAGGCTGATTTGGGCCTTTGGGGTCCCACTGCAGTGGGATTGCTGTTACTCTGTGTTTCATCACACTTCTGTAGCAGGTCAGAAATTTGTAGAGCATTAGGATTAAGCAAGAACACAAACAGGAGAAGGCCACCCATTAGTGGGAAGTGACATCAGTGGGAGGGACTCATAGGAAGCCTCTCCTCTCCAACAGGTAACTCTAAATCAAGCCCAGGTGCAGGTGGATTAGTTACTTGTTGAAAGCATCCTACTCTCCATCACCTTTCTCTATTGTGTTCAGTCTCTAAGACAAAGGTAGAAAATGGTGTCCTTTGTATTTCTAGTACTATTTTCTATTGTACATCTGTTTTCAGAAAGCTGTAGTAGAAGATGACGCATGAGTATGTGACTCCTGTGTGACTCCCCAGTACCTACACAAGAAAATGGGGGATGTGTGTTTGAAAAGGAAAGGCAGAATCTTTTTCTCTAATTCAGTAAAGAAGGAAGATGTCCAGAGTAGCTTTTATTGTGGGTAGCTACTCTTCTCTGTAACAGGAGAGAGGTTCCTTCAACTGTGGAACTGTTCTGGCATTATGTTAAAGATGCTCATGGAATCATAGACTGTGCTGAGTTGGAAGGGACTCCAAAGGATCATTGAAGTCCAACTCCTGGCCTTGCACGGAACACCTCCAAGAATCACACCATGTGCCTGAGAGCATTGTCCAAATGCTTGGACTCTGGCAGGCAGTGGTGTATACCTTCTGAATTCTGCTATGTACTGCATTTGTTGGGCATTGGGAAGGGGCACAGGTAACGTTGACTGTTTGTGCTGACTGGTGCAGTGGTTCCATGACCCTCTGCAGGATCTGGGAACTTTAATTCCGTAATTTAGGAATCTCAGGAGATTCTATTGGCAATGTCACTGTGCTTTGTGCTCCTCTAGCAGGAGTGTTGGTCTTATACACAGCAGGGGCTCACCTAGTGTTGATAGCGCTGTAGCTTCTATAAAGGACAGTATTTTGACAATGTACAGAAAATTCAGGGCCAGCTGCTTCACATCCTTTGAACAGCATGCTTTTATCTGTAGATTCTGGTGACTGGAGTGTTTGCTGTCTTTTAGGTAAATAATCAGGTATGAACTGCTAGATACTTAGATACCATTAGACACATAGATATCTGTGCAAAAACTCTATTTCTAAATTTCCATCTACACGAAATGGATCATTTAGTGTTCAAATTCTATCCTCCCTTCAAAGACAACTCATGAAAACTCATAAGTAGATGAGTGTGAGTAAATTATGTGTAGAGTTATTTGTGGGTTGTTGATGAATGAGGTTTCTGGAGGCAGAGTTATTGAAAGAACCTAATTTGAATTAAGCATTGGTTCATTTGGTGTGTTATGAGAGTACCTTGAAATGCAGGGTGAAAGGGAATGACAGGATGATCAATTTCAAAATAAACACTTGTTTTATGCATATTTTTAAAGCTCTCTGATAACACTGTAGTATTTCAACATTTCATCACTATAAAAAGGAAAAAGATTGTCTTAAATCACCAATCTAAATCGTGCCTTTTGACTCAGGCATTTAGCTTGAGGTTCACTGGAACTTTTCATATCTTTTACAGAAGGAAGAGAACCACCAGGTCCTTTTCCTCTTCATTACTACCTATCCTGTCCTTCCCTATTCTGCATATGTATGCTAGATCCTTTCTTTCTTCTTGCACCCCTTTTTCAGCTAAACATCAGCATCCTAACTTTACACCATTTCATCAGTCAGCTGAGATTGTCCTGAATTTTATCCCTCACTTCTGCATTTGGTGAACCCATGAATTTTTAGACTCTGTTTTGTCACTCAAAGTGAATTATATTGGTCCCTGGATAGATTCCAGGCAAATCCCTCAGAAATTTCTTTCTGGCTTGCCACTGCATTTTGAATAATTAAATCAAGAGGGGAAGGGGTTTTTATTATTAATTTTTTTAAACTAGTTACACAGGTAACATAACAATTAAAATTTGGCTCTTATTTAATTTCTTGCTTATGAACATAACACATTTGGCAGAGTTAAAAGCTCTATTTTAAAGGAAGCTAGTTCATCTCTACCACTTCCTGTATATCTGCTGAAAGAAGTTCCCTATCAGACATGAAAACCACGACTCACATAATGCCCTCTCTGCGAACTCCTGTCACAGAAGCGCACTAGATGGCACTCTGGATCTGTATTTTACACTAAATGTGATCTCAATTGCCTCCTCTGATGATTATTGTAAGTACTTACTTTTTGAAGTTTGGCATCTAAGTTTAAGATTAAAATTACTGTAGCAGTAAAAGTCTTGTGTAAGTGGGTTTGGGTTCATGTTGTCATTAACTTCTCCCCCCTCTCCCCCCAGTAATCCTTCAGCATATATTTCTAAAGCACAATTTTATGTGTGCCACTGAGGGAGTAATCCAGCTCTGTGAGGGCAGCTGGGACATGTTCCACTGTTGGCTGTGCACTTGTGTATCCATGTTTGATGCATGAAGAAGCAAAATAGGAGGAGCAGAGGATGGGGATCATTCTGCCATGTGTTCTCCCAGTCTGAGTATGGCTCAGATATAATTTGAATGAAGGCATGAAGGTTGATGAGACCAGCCATTATTACCATGATCCATAGGTCTATAGAAAAGGTATAGTCTGTGCTAAAGACTTTAAGTAGCATTAGTTTTGCTAATGGCATGAGCTCTGGAATTGTGTTTCTGATTGTATTTAGGTTCCTGAAACCATACCTACTGCTTCATTTTGATAGCATCATGTGTCCACAGCTTGGATCTATTGACTCTGCTCATGCTGGGTGCTCTGTAGGCTCCTACAATGGTTTGGGAAGTGGAGTCTGGACCCTGCTTTCTCTGGGGCCCAAGGCACGGCTATGCTGGGGCCTGTAATCAAGGTGCTGGGGCAGGGCAGCTTTCTGCATGTAGGGGGCAACTCAGCTGCCAGAGGAAATCTCCAGACTGCTGCTTCAATGATTTACCACTGAGACACAATGGGGTACGCTGCTGTCTCCTGCCTTTTTGAATATTGTCTCCCGATAGTTGATTTTGTTAAGGCAAAGTCAGTGGTGCTTAACTTACCCTGTCTTGGCTTTGCCTTCAAAGGGCAGTGCTTAGGATGCCAAGTTGACTTCATTCATCTCGGATTTTAGAGCTCCCTCTCAACTCTTCCTGACCTGTGAACACTCCTGAGTCTTCCAGGACAAAATAAAACAAGTTAGCTGAGCCACCTGGCAGTGGTTTGAATGAACTTGTTTGATTTTGCCCTAGAACTGACTAGAAGTGCTTACACAGCCAGTTACTGGGACTCAGCTGTAAGATGTTAACAGCAGAGAAACAAAAAGGAGCAGCTTTTTAAAAGGCCTGTGAACTGTGTGCCCAGGGTGAGAGGCTTTATATTAGCCTGTTCATTTTCCCTGGGAGAGATAAGGTGTGCTTCTATGGCCTGGTCCACCAGAAGAGGTCAATAAAAAACTGTCATGTCTCAGCTGTACCTTTCCTGCAAAGGTGTGTTCCTTACCTGTGCAGCACAGATGACATTCCTGTACCCAAGGTGTCCAGTGGAGCCACACAATGTGCTTTACAGGGCTGCTTGTGCTGAAGGCTCCATTGTAGAGCCTTAGTTTGCTGTGTAATTCAGAGAATAGGGAAGACAGTTTGGCACACTAGGTTTTCTAACAGCCTCTGAAATACAAAAATGCTTTTTGTTCCCACTTCTGTTAATAAGCTGGTACATCTATTGGATCATGGAATAGTAAGGAAATTACAACACTTTTTATCTGTACAACATTATAGTTTTTGAGAAGAACAACAAAGTTAGAACATGTATCACGCTCTTCACTTAATGTGAATATTGGTGAATATGTGCACAGAGAACCACAAATAAAGTAGATTCCCCTGTTGTCCAGGAGCAAATTGGTCTGCAACATGAAGAGTCTTACAGACAGAAATCTATATTTGGTTTAAGTGATGTAAGAACCTAATAATAAGAGAAAGGCTCCAAAAAGTGCTTCATCATTATGACTGCTCAACACCTAAAATGCTTCCAAAAATGCTTCGTCATTATGTCTGCTTATCATAACCACTTTTGAACACCTGAAAACTGTGTGTGGTATGAACTGTGGGCAGCCCGCCTTGAGGCCCATGAGAAGGAAGGTGAAACTGGTGCAAAATGCGGAGGGGAAAGCGAGGGGCAGAATCCCTGACCTTTGCCTTCCCACCCCCCCCATCGCCTGCTGCGAGACACCCTGAGGCCTCCGGGAGCCGAGGCCCCCGGTGCTGCAGCCCTGCACCGAAGTGACGAGTGAGCTGTGGAGCCCCGACCCTGCTCCTGCGTCCTGCGGTGAGAGCAGCCCGAGGTTCGGCTGCAGCGATCTGGCACCGCTCCCGCATCTCGGAGGACGGGCCGCCGCATTCCAGCCAAACGGCTCCAGAGATCGGAGACTGCAGATAAGACGCTTCAAACAGCAGGAAAAAAAAAAAATAGAAAAACTGCTCCGCTCCCCCTACCCCGTCTCAGCAGCACAGAAGGTAGTACAGTGTGGTGGTGNTGATATGTGAATCTCCAGTAGCAGTGTTATAGAAAACCTCAAAATTTTTTAATGTATAGGAAACTACTTTTCTCTTTCTTTCTCTTTGCTTCCCTTACTATTAAATAAAAATATATTAATTTTTTGGCATCAACATTTAATCTCGTTTGGTTTTAATCTCATTTTTGGGAATATTTTGAAGCTTCAAAGTTCTTTCTGGTTTATACATAGAGACTTAGGTTTCTTTGTTCCTCTGGGTTTAAATCAGATCCTAACAAGTGCATTGTACTTAGAATTCACACATGTCCCCTCCAGTACTTACTTATTAAATGAGTTCACAGAAACTACACTGTAAACCTGCTGGAATAATTTTTATGAAATAATTTTCTCCGGTAAGAGGGAAAACAGAGCTGCAAGGAAGTTAAAACCTGGGCTTGGCTTCCCCACTAATGACAAACTCAGGCCCCAAAATTTGCTGAGACAGAGATGACAGGCTCTCGCAAGTACATTGGGTCATCCACCTACCCCTCCTTTCTGGTTGCTGCAGGATACAGGTGCACTCAGACAAAAAGGACTGGGGTTACTTTTGAGCTTTCTTGTTGGTTTTATTTGCTAACACATAAAGCAGAGCAGGAGTGAGCTGTAGATAATGCGATACAGTATCTACATGCAGTTCAAGTGCACTTGCACTAGACCAGCACCACCAGCCCTTTTTTCCCTCACAGTGCTTGAAGAATATGGACTGCAAGAGTGCTGCAGCACTACTGGCTTTCTGTCAGTGTGGGTGGCCATTTTTAAATGTCAGTCTTGATTGTGAGTGCTTCCCAGTAAGAACAATTTGTGTTTAAGGAAAAGCTGCATGGGAGCAGGGATGCTGTGGGTAGGTAGGATTGCCTGTGAGCCCATTCACTCACATCTGCTATGTGCACCAGCCAAGAAAACAGTGAATGAAGCTCAGATACTGCTGCATAATGTGATCTAGTTTCTTACCTCTCTGGACTTGGTTGCCTACCTCTAAACCAGATGTTTCCTTCCTGTTGCAATCTGCCTGGAGAGTTGTATGTATTACATTATCCTTTGGTATTATCAGTGGTGGGCCTTTTCAAGATGAGGAGGCACAGGATGCCTTTTCTTTCTGTTAGGCTTTGACAGCATCATTGCAGGGTGGGGGATTTGCTGTGGAGTGCATCATCACAAACATTTTTGATTTTTCTCCTTCTTGCCCTTTTCCTTTGGAAGAGGTTAGGCTCTTTGGGTGTTGCCTGATGAAATTCAGGAGGTGGGTGGGTGTAATGAGATTTTTTGGCTACACCTCTGTAGAGTTACTGAGAGTGCAGAGGGCCCTCAGTCCAAATAGGGAGCAGCCTGAACAAATGCAAGTAGAATCAGAAGATTCTCCAATGAAGAATCTCCAAGATTCTCCATTTCTTCTTTCTGGAGCAACTCGCCAATAGAGAAGAAGATTATGTTGGAAGCAGCTGGGCTATTCTCTATTATTAGAGAATTAGCCAAGTGTGCACTTGGCTAATGATCCTTCATGTGATCACATCAGTCTCATGGAATTATGCAGTTTCATCTGCGTGTTGGTATTCACATGGTGTTGGTACATCAGAGTAAGGAAATGGAAGGGGAGTTTGTAAACTATAAAAGGTTGTGTCCCTAACAGAAAGGAGGACCAAAATCTGGAGATCTTCCTGTACTGGTAATCTCACTGATCTGTCTTCCAGTATTCTGTATGTTAACAGAGCAAAGACTGCTGCTTTTTCACCGTAATTTCAGTGGCTTCTTTCTGCCTTTCTTCAGTATTCTGCCTTTAATACTCCTTTCTTGATACCCTGCATATGTGCTTACATGCCTCCTGACCATCTTCATGCTCCTTTCAAACTTGAAAGATGACAGACAGGCATGCACATAGCATGACTGCAAATTCTCATTTTCTTGGGAAATCTTACTCAAAAGTATTCAAGAGCAGCTAGTCCTAAAGTACTGAGGTGCAGGAATCTGGCACTACATGATGCATAGTTTAGACCTTGTGTTACCTGTGGAACTATAGGACAACAGACTGTTCAGCAAGTGCTGTTAATGAAATGTGCCTAAGTGCTTTGTTGAACTGGAACCATGGTCCATATTGTGGCACATAGAACCTTTTCAGCTGGAAAATCTCAAATTGTTGAGTCAAGTCCCGTAGTGTTTTAGGAATAGCTCAGGAAGCTGCTGACAACTCAGACAAAATGGTGTTTTTCTACCTGAGCTGTTGGCCATTCAAACTGAGCTCACACCAGATCTTTGGGGCTTTGGGGAAGCCCGTGATAAGTAAAAGAATCTTGTTTAAATTGTAGCTGAATGCTGCACTTGCTTCTGAGGCTTGATATATTCCTTTAATTCACAAACTACATCTGCTTGTTTCCACAGACAATTCCTAAGATGACCTCTTGAAGGAAAGGGAGCGAGCACAATTTTCTGCTGTGCTGGTGATTCTCAACGGAGCAATCACAGGTGTGTGCAGAAGGCCAGGGCCAAGATGAACACCTGCATGCTTTACCTACTTCTCTTTGGTTATCCAGCAGTGATTGCTGATGGCACCATGTGGTGCAGGATTGCAGGCTGCTCAGCTCCTTTGCAAGGTGTAAGAACCAACATGCATCCAGGTGTTCTTTCTGGTAGCTGATGTTACGTGCTACCAGTACTGAACAACATCTAAAGGCTAGTGCTTTCATTTCTGCTAGTTTCTAGTCACACTATTTTCTGTCTTCATATACACATCTCCTGTCTGTTCTTCCCAGTATACCCACCATGCCTTATGTGCATTTTATCTTACATGTACAAAGTATAAGTGGACCTGGGTAGTAGTTTTGTTTGACTAGAGGCTTCCTGTAAATGGCAACCAGAGGGCCTAGCCCACCCCTGTGGCACAAGCTTTTAAAGTCCCATTATTGCTCTGAATCACACCTTCATCTCCACACCCTGAGTCATATATTAAAATAAAACTGTGGGAAATAATAAAACCCAGTTATATGAGTGCATTTTTTATTATAAGAGTTCTTCTTTTTTTTATTACTGCTTTGAGGCTAACTCATCATCTTTTGTTATGTTCATTACAAAAGGGTTTGCTCTAGTCCCTATTAACTTGAAGGGAAAGGAACAGAGTGCACAGACAGAACAGTTCCTTGCTGGCATCCATTCCCTTGTCCTCAGTATTCCTCAGTCTCTACCACAGCTGCTGTACAAGAGCCTTCTGGGGCAGGCTGGGTTACAGGGAGGATTGACAAGGCAAGTTTGCAGAAGACAACTCAGAAGAGGGGGGCAGATCAAGTTCTCTTTAAGTCCCATATCTAGCTTCTGGCCTGTTTTTCCAGGTTCTCCTGATACAGCTACTGTCCTTTTTCAAGCAAATAAACAGTTTTCAGCTTTGCCCCAGCAAAGTGAGAAGTTTTACTCAGTCACAAAGAGGTAGAAAATGAGATTGAAAGGGGGGAAAGAAAAAGAAAGTAAAAGGCAGAAGACTTGTTTATATTTACTAATTAGAAAAGTGGGTTGTTTCCATTTATAAAGGAATATTCTACAAGTCCATGTTTTTGTTAAGTGTTTGGGCTCTGTAGATTGGGGAAATGGGCGGAGCCCTTTTCTTTCTTGGGCTTTGTAAATTAAAGTATTTGTATCTTGACTGAAGCTTGAGAAATTCCTTTTCATCTTCAAGTTTAGATCATACTTGTTGATCACACCAGTACCAGGACTCCTTGCTCAAAATACAGCACATAATCTGTGCCATTTTCTCTCACCCTAAGATGGAGCTGAATGTACAGAAACTGAGTCCTGACCCAATACTCCACTGGAGCTTGGCATCATACCAAAAGAATTCCTTTGTGCACCTCTGGCTACAGTTTCCAACTTGCCCCCCAACCCCTGCCTTTTCTTCTTTTCTTTTCTTTTCTCTCTTTTCTTTTCTTTTCTTTTCTCTCTTTTCTTTTCTTTTCTTTTCTCTCTTTTCTTTTCTTTTCTTTTCTCTCTTTTCTTTTCTTTTCTTTTCTCTCTTTTCTTTTCTTTTCTTTTCTCTCTTTTCTTTTCTTTTCTTTTCTCTCTTTTCTTTTCTTTTCTTTTCTCTCTTTTCTTTTCTTTTCTTTTCTCTCTTTTCTTTTCTTTTCTTTTCTCTCTTTTCTTTTCTTTTCTTTTCTCTCTTTTCTTTTCTTTTCTTTTCTCTTTCCTCTCCTCTCCTCTCCTCTCCATCTCTGCCTTCTCAGATAATAGCACACACCTTAGCCTGTGCTCTAGGAATAGTCTGATATTCAAGATCTGTCTCTGTTGCAGGACCTTCTGCCATTCCTGTCACACATTTATCCAGGTCATCTTAATTTCTTTTGGCTTTTCAAAGAACAGATGCTTCAGAGACAACAGCCTGAAAGTTTGATGCAGCAGTGAGTCAGAAGGTGGCTTCCTATTTGCTCTATGGGGAAAGGATGCTAAAATCTTCATTATAGATTTGCTGTAGCTTTTTTCCTGAATTTTCTCATAGAGGCACTACTCAAAAAGATATTTTTTATGGCATGGGCTTCTGTTACTCTAAAATTCTGCTGCCACCAAACTTTCCATTCATAGAACACCCAACAATTCTCTGGTGGTGAGGACTTGTGGTGGTGGATGACTTCCCAGTAGATTTTTTATATACCTACTTTTGTCTGTTTTTGAACATGGATTAAATAATGCTCCATCATCAGAAATGCATTAAGTGTTCCCTGACAGACCACAAATCATTTAAATAGCATTCTTCTGTTTTACTGAATGTCTTTTTAGACATATATTATTCTCTGCTTAATAAACCACACAGGATCTTAAACTGTGGCAAGTCTACTTGATCTCCAAGGATTGCATGTATTTTAAAATTATTTTACCCATAGACTCATTAAATCATAAGATATCTTCTGCTTCACAGCTAAGAAATAAATAGAAGTTCCTGTCAGGTAATTAAAAAACCTAACAGACCAAGGAACTGGCTCTTGAAAGACACATTCCATCAACAGGATACCCCCATGTGGACCAAATTCCTGGAAACTGAGAGCCATCTGAAAATAATGTACATGATGGTTTCAATCTCTGGACAGAGTTGTGAAATCCCTGCAGGTATTTTATTCCCTGTTTCTCAGTAATTCAAGTGACTTTTCTATGGCTACTCTCTGGGGAGATCCCATGGAAACAAAAACTAATGATAGAAATAAAGCTGAGGGAAACACATTACAAAGACTTCATAAAAACTCCTAATCCATGAGATCTAGCATATTCTATGGAGGATATTGAATAATGGATTTGCTCACTGTAAACATAAGGCTTGTTACAGGCCCCTTTCACTTACTGGCCTTCTGAAACTGTTCATCCAAGTTCCAGTGCCCACCTCTTTTGGTACTGAGTTACTGTAGGATATATTATGAAACTGAAATACTGGCTGCTTCATTCTCTCTGTTTCTGTGGTTTGTCAGAGCTTCTGCCTTCCTGAAAAGAATTGTATTAAGGGAAGTAAATGATAGCTTTGAATCTGGGTGTTTATCCACAGGGAAGCTGTTCATAGTCCTTTTCTTCATGTAAGTAATTGCTCTGGTCCTGGGCACTCAGTATCTAACATTTTGCATACAGTGAATGGGTGAATGACTTATATCCATGACAGTGGGGCCTGTGGGAAGATAGAATAACTGGGAAATTCAGTTCTTATAAATCTATAAAAATAGCTAAGAGGTGTAATGTGCTGTAATACTGCCGCATTAACACACAGTGGGCTGTCTTTTTATTGTTTTGATATGCAGAAACAGCTTTATAGCTGTTGCAAAAGGTGTTATAAAGCTTTGTTTCAACATAGAGGATATTCCAAATCCAAATTTTGTTTCATTTTTATGTGGTTTCAGAAAACTAATATTAACTAGAATACATTTGCATTTACCCTGCTTGTCACAATTACAAGGCAGGTGCAGAAATAATGAAAGTTAGTTTCATTTAATAGCAAAGATTCAGCAATGTTTGTGCTATCCAACTGTCTATTTTTTCCCTTGTAAGTGAATTGAGAACCAGAGCTTGTGATGCACAATCACTGTCTTCAGTTGCCTGGTCTTCCTTTGCCTCTCTGTCCCCATGTCTCCACAGAGTATCTCAGGACAGCCTAGTGTGTAGGGCAGCTAACACTGAGAATCAAACACGCAAAGAGTGTCAGGGCCCAAAGCAGATGGAAGCAAGGTAGCCAAATGTGTGTTGTAAGGCGACAAGCACCAGTGCTGTTTTATTCCTGAGACAGCACCTCCAAGAGGCATTTGATGGTCAGTGGTAGCTATGCTCTGACTCTCCCCATTTAGTTCATCCTTCTTTCCCTGCAAACAAGCTCTGCACTGCTCCTTACACCCCCAGGCTGTTCTTCCTCCTCCGTCCCTTTCAGTGGAAAAGGCTCTCTTGTTGTCTTTGTGACTTACAGTCGTTATTCTCTTCATTATTTCCATCCTCTTCCTGCCAAGGAAGGGAGGAGGAGGTGGAGAAACCTAGAGGCAACCAACACCATAAATAAACCTGATAAATCAGGTTGCATGTGAAGAGATACATAGTGCTTTCCCTCCTGAAGTCCACAGTAGGACAACTGTCAGGGTCTTTCTTTTGTTACTCCACTATCCTGTTGCAGAGCAACAAGCGTTTTTTTTGCAACAGTTCCCAGGGAAGAGGTAGCACAGAACACAGCAGAGAAGCTCTGTGGTGTGATAGATTCTTATTTGGGCCTGTTGCTCATCTGCATGATGCCTAGGCTGGGGGGAAAAGCAGTCCTAAAAGGAGGCCAAGAGCAGAACAGTTTCCACCCTAGTAATGACTTTACTGTCCGCTCTCTGAAAAGTGAAACAGCTTGGAGCAGTAAGCTTCCCTCACTGTGTTCCCCTGAGAAAACATCCTGACCTCTCCTCCTGTGGATTTTTTTTTGGGGGGGCCTATGTATTCTGCTGTGTTCATAACCATGAATTTCTGTTCTGTGACCCAGGAAGCCTGGCTAGAGGAGTGTCTGATGCCTACCTGTAAGTTTTGGTGCTTTTTTGCTACCTACATGTGAAGTTGCTTGGCTTAGGCTGACTTCTTGCCTATCTCCATGTTAGCACTTGTCTGCCATCCTCAGCATATCACAAGTGATATCAGTTAAAGGGCTGGGACTTCAATCCTTTCCTGAATTTTCAGTTGCTTGGTTCACATCAACAAAGAGGGGACTTGGTTTATCTTAGTCTGTATAACTGAGAACTGATGATGAGATACAGCTCATGCTCTTTATGAAGCTATCAAGGGAGAACAGCTAGAACAAATGTTTCCACTTAGAATTATTGCTATGCATTCTGGAAATACCATATACACATCATTCCTTAGTGGTTTAGGCCTGTGTCTGTCCAGCTGATTCTGGCTAATCCTGTCCTGGGGCTCAGACCTGCAAAGCAGTGAACAGTCAGGTTACTGTGGAGAACTTGAGCTCCCTAATGCAGAGGTTAAGAAAATAAATGTTTCAGCAGACAGTTGACTTAACATTATGCATGTATTTCCTGTCTTCATGTACTCTGTTTAGTGTCAAACAGACTTCTGGTGTTTAAAATAATAGTAAGTTTACCTTTCAGGTAAGAAATGCCTTCTGAGGGTAAAGTTTTCTTGTGGCTGGGGTTGTACGAGAACCAAATAAATTCCATGTCCAAAGCAAATCATGTTTAGTGTATTAGTTCCAAAGATGGCAAACATTTAGCCTGTACTACACATTGTTAGAGAAATAGAGCTGAGGAGGTTTGGATCTACATTTGGTTGTTAAAGTGAATTGTTTTAATGGTAGTAATGTAGTCCAGGAACTTTGCCCAATTTTTGTTTATTCTCTTTCTGGTCGCTGGAAATCTCAGGTCTCTTTCTCAGCATTAAAAGGGGGATCATATGTCATTATTTTTGGTGTAAAATTTGATATCTGTGTCAAGGTGATTCTGGAAAGATTGCTAAAAGTGAGCAAACCACCTTGGAAATGATGGCCTGCAGGTGATGCAGGCTGCTATGATGTCCATAATGGCTATTTTGTGCAACTCTTCTGTAGAGCTTATTGCATAAGAAATATCAAAATACTTCTGAGATTGACTGAGAAAACAATATAATCTCGGATCTTTTAACTGACTCTGCTTTATGTTGGTACAGTGTATATATGGGTGATCATTTTTCTTTTACATTATACCAACAGACAGTAACTCTAGCTGAAAAGTATCATCAAAACAGTATCGATGAGGAGAAGAAGGATGAGTACTGGACACAAATTTTAAGTGTTGAGTGTTCGAAATTAGTCCTAAATTATTTTACAGTATAGGTAGTCCTAGTTAATATCCACATTTCAGTTTTAGTGGTGATCACCCTGATTATCTTGTGTGATAATGCACAAATAGGCATATTTTGCCAGAACTCTGGAACTGTTATGACAGGAACCATAAAGATGGGGTGAATTTAGGTCTATATGCTGGTCTATATGCTCTGCTCCTTAGGATGTCTCTCTGCATCTCTTCCTGTGCTGGTAAGAGAAGGGCTGGCCTATTCCTCTCTTCTGACAAGAGAGACATTGCCCACATTCTTTTCCCTCTGCTCAGAAGTGAGCTAGGGTCAGTACTTTGCTATGTGAGACAGCTTGCATTCTTTTCCTGCACTCTTCCATGGTTGTCTTTCAAACAGACAAAAAAACCAACCAACCTGAAAGAAAAATCCAACCCTTCCCCCTACAAAACTCCACATTTGCCTAAAGCAGGCCTATTTCTGGTTTTGTGGTGTATGAAACAGTGATTTCACTGTTGATAAGGCAGCTGAATAACACTTAGCTGCTTTCCAGTAGGGTAATACAATATTTGTTTCTTCATGGTAACCCAGAGTTGTAGTGGGATTTCATCTGCTTTTGCACCACTCTTTACCAGAATCACCCTTTCTCCTGTATTTTCCATGGAGAGGGGATAATAGGGGGGAAGCACATTTGAGGTTAGCGTTTTCTATCCTTTTTTTTTTTCTTCAAACATTGTTTTTATTCTGATTCCCATACAGGAACCCACAGTAGTCAGAAAATCTGTTTTACTTAATGACAAATGCAATTGTTTATAGGGGAGCTATTTTAACTTTCTTAGTACTGGCTCTATTGTAGGATTTGCAGAGGAGAATATAGACCTCTAGTGCCTTAATTTTTCAAAGTCCTAGTGTTAGAAGAGTTGCAAAAGTCCTTGTCACAGCTTGCTTGGATTTATTTTCACTTTTGGGATTCCTCAGTTATTATGGATCACATGTACTAAATGAAGGGGCTTGGGTTTGTTCTTTCCTTGTCAACAGCACCTCTGAGGGAAAGTTCAGCGCTTAAAAAGTTTTAAATGATGGAAGTAATTCCAAGGAAGAAGTGAAAGATGAATGTAAACATGAATGTGAGTAATTTGGAAGTCTAACACCTCTGATGTGATTTCTGATATGAAACTGTTTTGAGACCAGTGAATGCCACTGAAGGATTTGATTGGGTAAATGCAGAGTAATGCCATGAGATGCTGGCAAACCAGGTGTTAAACTCAGTAAGATGTGTTTGGAGGATTGGGGCCCCGAATGTGATTCTCTTGGTTTCATCTTGAGCTGTGGGTGAGTAGGTGTGTGCTGTATGACAGCAAGCTTGCTGTAGTAATTATTCATTAGCTTTAAATAACAGGGTAATTATGAAGTTAAAATTCATATACCCCAACACACCCATTTTTCCTAGCCTTTCAATTTCTGAAGAATGCCTACAGCCGTCTCCTTTGTGTTGTAAAACAGGGCACTAGCCCTAGTTGTACATGGTTGTTTCTTTGATTTTTGCATGCTCCTTGCAACAAGAATGTTAACTGGGGTGAAAAGGTAACATGAATCAGGGAGGCCAGCACCAGAAGAAAATAAAAACTCATTTTCTCCTATGCCTCCAAGGATAAAGAAGATCACTCTGGCACTCATGAACACATGTATACTCCACACAGGACGGGTTTCTCCGTGAAATTCTCGAATTATCTGGTTTTGTTTAAATTTCTGTTCATTTTTATTCTAGGGCAAAAACAACCAACAGAACAGAGATGAAAAGGACAAGTAGCAGTATTTTGGAATGACAGGATCCATTCTGGTATTCTATATGCTAGATATTTAACTATCAGCTGCTTTTGGGTGACAAAGCATGACCAGTGAACTTAGGTTACGTGGGTGGAACAGACAGAGTTGGAATGCTTATGAATAAAAGTTCAGATCCAGGAGCTGGTTTATCTCGCATAGATTGAACCTAATTCAATGCTTTCAGAATCTGGGAATGAAGTCTGCAAAAATGACTCTGTCTTTATGTGTGTAACTGGGGACTGTTGCCCATGATAGGCTGTGGCTGTGCTCCCCAGGTTGTGCATGGCAGCTCTGATTCACTGCACGCAGTAAACCAGGGCTGCTGCAGGATGTGGGGCAGGGTGCCTGGCCTGTGATGTGATGTGAGCAGGGGAAAGGCCCTCTGCACACCTGTGGTCCTGTGCATAACCATAAAGACAGCCCCTGCTACAGTGGCTGTGCTGGAAACCCCAAACCCTGCCTTACACATCGGGGCCCTCACCCTGTGAAAGGGGAGGGTGATTTGGGAAGGGCAGTGTGCTCAGCAGTGCTGTCCTGGCTGGCTTGCCAAGGACACACTGCCACTGTCACTGCTGGTTTCTTTTACTGAAGTCATTCAGTTTGCTGTTCTTGACAATTTAATGCAGCAACCACTGGCTAAGGGTTCATCCTCTGTTTCTTGTGCATCATATTGTAAGCATGATATTGTGACTGTCCAGTGGAATGTAATGGAGCTTATGCCTTTGAAGGTATATCTAGCTCAGGCCCTCACACAGGCTGGGGTACATGTGACATGTCTTACACTGTTGATAAATTTTCTGTGCACTGAATTGATGGGATAGAGGGGGTCAGCAACAGTACCATATTTGTTTGTTTTCAGATGTGTCTTCTTCAAGGTCCAATTTGATAAGTCTGCTCTAGGATCTGACAATGAGCTTTCTGAACGAGATCAACAAGATGGTTCTGAGTTTGTAATCCCAGATATATCTTAAATGTGAAATGAAGCTTAATGCCTAGTGCTCTTGCAATTTTTTTCTTGCCACCTGATAATATTTGCAACTTGGTATCAGTAAAGTGCTAATAAATGAGTCATCTGATGAGTTAGGCAGGAACTTATGATCTTGTGTGGAAATTGCATATAACATTTTTATGTTCTAGTGGAGAGGATGTGAGCAATGATGGGATTCTAAAAAGACCCGTGTGGACCATGGTGTGTTCTGAACTCCAGAGATGAAATAGTTCTAGTCTGGTGCATTTTCTAAGATGAAACACTGACAAGAGTGGAGAGTTGGACAGACTTGTGATAAGGGAAGAAATAAATTGAAACTTGAACTTTCTGAAGAAAACGATGTTGCTATGCTGGGAAGTATGGAGAGCAGATCTGTGGGACTAACCATCTGAAAACAGAATAGTTATATTAGTTAGCTAGTTCTTGGAATCTAGTGGAGGCTTTTCAACAGTGAGTGCTTTGTTGCTGCAGTGCCTGGGTGCTCTAACCCTGCACTAGGGTTCATGTCATTTATTCAGAGATATCCTATTAAGTTGCAAAATCTGGTTGTAAGAAAAGCTGAAAAAGAAACAAGGTGTTGAATATTTTAATGGGCAACAAATGGTTTTCATGTTAAAAAAACTCCAAACCAAATCTACTTCTGCTAATTCAACTCCAGCAAAAAGTCTTTTTGCGTTGTCACTGAATTAAAAAAAATAACAGTAAGAGTCTAGGCCTGTAAAGAATAGGATATCTCCTATCCAAGCAGCCTGGACAGGGCAATTCTTTTTTCAGATCCTGAGCATTTTATTAGTGGAGCTTTATCTTTGCCTGCTTCTGTTCATCCTCTTGCTTTTTGTCCTCAAAGCAGGACTGTTATTTTTAAACACCTTTGTTAAGCTTTCAGTAACTATCTCTCTTTATCCACCTGCTCCACTGTGCCCTCCAGCAGAAATGAGACACACTTGGCTGCACAGGGTGTAGGTGTGTGGAGGGCTGGGCAACAACTCAGTGTTTGATACTACAAGAGTGTTTGAGACCTCATTGAACTAAGGTTAGTGTAGCTGTGAGAAATACACTAAATAAACAGTGTTTTACACAATAGGAAAGTGGAAACTGCTACAAAAGCAATTGGTAACAGATGATCTGTGGTTGTTTGCAAAATGCTAAGAGTTAAAATAGAAGGTGGTTGTTGTGGTTTAACCCCAGCCAGCAACCAAGCCCCATGCAGCCACTCGCTCACTCTCCTACCAGTGGGATCTGAGAGAGTAGGTAAACAGCAGAAGCTGGAAAACTTGTGGGTTGAGGTAAAGACAGTTTAATAGGGAAAGCAAAAAGTGCACACAAAAGCAAAGCAAAACAAGGAATTAATTGACTGCTTCCCATGGGGAGGCAGGTGTTCAGCCATCTCCAGGTGAGTAGAGCCACATCCTGCACAATGGTGACTTGGGAAGACAAATTGGATCGCTCCAAACATCCCTCTTTCCTCCTTCTTCCCCCTACTTTACACACTGGGCATGATGTCAGATGGTCTGGAATATCCCTTTGGTCAGTTTGGGTCATCTGTCCCTGCTGTGTCTCCTCCCAGCCTCCCATGCACCTGCAATGTCCTTCCCAGGGTGGCAGTACAAAAATCAGAAATGGCCTTGGCTCTGTGTAAGCCCTGCTCAGCAATAACAAAAATGTCTCTATATTGTCAACACTGTGTTCAGCACACACCTAAAACATAGCCCCATACCATTGTGGAGGAAATGAACTCTACCCCAGCCCAAACCAGCACAAAGATCAAAACCTCCTAGATGTTTTCTTGCACAATAAGTTGCACACATGTGATTATATAAATATATACCTTGCTCTCTTATGTGTATTCCTTGGGCCTCACACTGTATTGTTTCTTAAATAGAATCTGTAAATGCCTATTGTAGTGAGTCTTTTGTTATTTTTATTTCATAACATGATCTTTTTTTGGTTTTGTTTGTTTGTTTATATTTGAAAGCATCTGGGAGCCAAGCAGGTGTTTATAGGAAGCATGTTTGCCTGTATTGCTGGATTACTTAGCCAATGGCCCCTGACTCTATCACACATTTTGCACCCTAGCATCACAGTGACATTAAATCGACTCGAGAGTCATGTAAATATTTCAAGCACACATTTTGAGTCCTAAAGACTCAATATATATTTGCAAAGTAAATCTTGAAAATTTGAATGCCTGGCTTTGGATGATGATGACCATGATGGACAATCAGGAACACAGTCTTCTTCACAGGAACTATTGGTGCTTAGTAGCTCTGAGGGTTTAGATGCCTTGGGCAGGATATCATGCAGGAGCACTTCTGTGGATCTTAGCCTCACCCTGATGAAATTTACCCAGGATTCTTACAGAATGTTGATGTATCAGACACGAACAGGAGCTTTTCTCTTTGCCTTTCAGTGCTCTGTGCTAACCATAGAGTCATTCTCCTCCTGTTGCTCCATTTAAATGATTGACATGCCAATCCATTACTTCAGAGGTTAATGGCTACTTGGAAAGTAATAAAGCAGGCCCTTGTGGCAAAACAGGAGATTATCGCACAATTTCCTTTCTGATCCTCTGAATTTTGACACTGAAAAGAAAAAAAAAGCTTTTTGTATCTTGATTTCTCTCAGAAACATTGGTGAGTGAAACTAGGATTTTTCAAATGGAATTAATTCAATTTTTGTGCTTCTTTTTCCTTGTCTTTCCATTAAAAAACTCGGACTAAACCAAACCAAAAACCAGTGTGTGGAAGTTTCAATTGTTTTGCATATTGAGGTGAATAAAAATTGGATTATAGACTCTAAGAAACTGAGGATTGTAAAAGCAGAACTCTCATAAAATGAATGTCTGCTTATTAAATAGGATAAGCTCTGTCATGCAAGTGTTCAGGTACAGCAAGCACAAGCAGCAAACAAGCAATTTTCTCACCTTTGCAGAATGGTACCCTATCCTACTCCTTATGGTGTCCTGTATTATGAGAACACTAAAATTTCAGTTAAAAACTCTACACTTAAAAAAATAAATACATCCCCCCCCCCCTCCCCCTTGATGTAAAGACTCGGCAAAATTGCAAAATGTATTTTAAACAGGAAACGTTGCTGGCAGAGTAAAAGAAAGAGGAAGGTTTTATTGCTAAATTAGGAAGTAGAAGTTCATCTGAGAGACGTTTTCCTCAGGAAAAGCTTGGTAGATGTGAGGCAAGGTGATCTGCTGCTGCAATACAGCAGCTTTCACCTCTCACCTCCCCCCATCCCAGCACAGAGTTCTTCCAGGATCACAGTTTTGCTGTGTACCTTATGTACAATAGCATATTGTACCTTATGTACAATAGACCCAAACAATAGCAGCGAAGAATGAAGCCCTATATGATGGTCTGGGCAGTAACTGAGGGTTCTATAGCAGCAAGGTATTTGATATTAGTGACCACTTCTTGGTGCAGTCCTTTGCCACCTGGATTTTTGTGCATTAGTTTACCTGCTCATTCCAGAATGCACGCTAAGGTTTTTCTGTTGGTGATTCCAGCTATTCAGTTTAATTGATTACAGTTTGCTCATAAGCCACATGAAATACCCAGTCTCCAACTCAAAAAAATTTAAGAAAAAATTAAAAACCAAATATCCTTACTCTTGTGGGTTATATGGACAAGATGCAGGAGTTCAGGTACCAAACACTGGTCATGTCATTGTGAAAAAGGAGCCTCAGTAAGGAACTGTTTAATACCTCTTCTACCCAGGGGGGTGCAACAAAACACAAGGTCAATGGTCACATATTATAACAACAGATGTTTCAACCAGATATGAGAATTTTTTTTTCACTAGGGTGGTGGTCCAGCACTAGAACAGGCTACCCAAAGAGATGGCAGTCACTGCTCTTGGGCTGCTCAAAAGCTGAGCATTGACCACCCTGCCATAGCTAGATTTGTGCTGAGCAAGGAGTTGGAGTAGGGGTCTCCAAAAGTGCCTTCCAGCCTCAGGTATTCTGTGGTCTGTGTCTCATTCTGTATATCTTAGTTCCAGAAATGACTTATTATAGACCAGATTTTTAAATACTCTGACACAAAAATAATAGATGGTTTTCAGCTTGTCAGAGTACGTAATTTTTCTATGAAAAAAAGGCAAATTCAGCAGACACACTTTTAAATAGACTTAAGACTGTGCCATGTATTTTAATAATTTTAAGCCTAATGATTTGTCCTGTATATTGTCATTTCCTTGATCTTGTCCTTTTATGGGTGGTTCCAATCAGATTTGTAATTTTCTGTCCTGCTTTCCTTCATGTAGAAAGGACCAGTAGTGTGAAACTGCATGTAAATGCTGTCAGCTTCAGTTGTTTGGCCAGTGGGAATTATGTAGGATATAGAACCATGAAAATTGAATTTTCTTTGGAAGTTAGTAATAGTTTTCTCCCCATTTCCCAAATGTCCACATTATGTATGATATTTTTAATGAAAGTCATTGACATTTTCAATTACATTGATGAAACTAAGCATCCAGAATAGTTGGTTCTTGCAGATGAAATCTCTTCCTTAATGACCTTCAAATAATTGCTGTAATTATTAAGTTTGCTGATATTTTTCAAATAATAGATTTGACGGATACTTAACAAGATTCACTAGTTGAAAAAAGCACTTTCTTCTACCTTATAGTTTAAATAACTATAAGCTAAGAAAAAAATACAAAAAATTATTCTCTTTTGCAGATGTTACATCTCTTGTAACGTGAAATGTTATTGTTATGCTTTAGAAAGTGTTTATCTTTAGTCTAAGCAATTATCTGATTGGCACCTTCTTTCTTTTTCATCTCCCACTATCTTTTCTCTTGTCTGGATTCTTCAGTTTCTCTCTTTCTTTCCTGAGAACTGAATAATAATTAAAATAAAAAATCTGATTAAAATACGGTTAGTTAAATATGTATGTTTTAACAAGTGTTCCTAATGGAAAGCACTGCTTGTGATGGCTGCTGCTATTATGTGTATTTTGAAATTTTTCTAGATTTGGAAAATGCATCTTGTGTGGACAGACAAAACCTCTTTCCCTTCCAGAGGCAATTTCTATCCTTGCAGTGCTTGATTCAACATGCTTAGACTATGTATGAGATTAAAACCCGGGGAATGGAGAAGCATATATAGAGCCTGAAGAAAATAGTCAGTTATTAAAACAATTTAGCTCGTCATTAAATCTCAAATTTTGGAATATAAATAGGTTGCTCTTCCCTTTGCCTCATCTGTCATTTTACTGTAGCAGAAAATCTGGTGCTGGACAGAAGAGGAAAGGTAGCTTAGCAGTTAAAATACAACTTGAAGATCAAGGATCACGATTTTTGTTCTGACTCCACCAATGACAAACTGTATCATCCTGTGCAACTTACCAAACCTCTGAGTCTGACCTACCACTCTGTAAATGTCATATAACTACACAGGATGCTGCGAGGTTTAATTAGAATTAATTTTAGTCTTTCAAGTACCTTGTGTTTCTCAGATGAAACGTGCTATTCAAGTGTGAAGGATAATTACTATGTTGCGTCTGTGTTTTTCTGATACATTATTACTATTTTATTAACCATGTTTTGAAAAAAAAAACCCAAAACCACTGTACTTACTGCTTTTCAGTTTGGTTTGTATGGTATAAAGTTAGTCCCTATGAGCACAGTAAATAATTAAACTAATATTGGCATTGAGATGTGAGGTTGTTTTATTTGAGAATGTTAATGACGATTAGCATATTGTCACAAAATGTCTGGCTGGGTACTTTGAGCACCTTAAATCATTCACTTAGGTGTAAGATGGTCATACTGCTTCTAAATGCAGTGAGTTAGCCCAGCAGCAGCAGCAGCCTGGAGAGTCTCAGTTGATGGCTTCCTTGCAGCTGGTCAGGCTTGACCCAGACAGCATTGTGGGGCAATCGTTCAGAAAATTGCTCTGGCAGTCGGTGCCTGGTGCTGCCTTAACGTTTGCCACTCTTGTGGGGAGCTGAGCACACCTTATGCAACAGGCCACTCCTGTTTCTTTTTTTTTTTCCCCACAATTGTAGCACTGAAGTCCAGGGAAAGCTGAGATACCAGAGGATGACAGGAAGCATGTGGAAGCTCGCTGTCTTGGTGGATACGAGATAACTGTGTTGTTTCCTGATGGAATCACGGCTACATGAGAAATAAAAATACTGACTGAAGCAGCAACTCCACATCCCAAGGACATAGTAATTCAGAAAGTGTTGAGTTATTAACTGTTCTTGTAGTTTAACATGGATTTGAGCTTGTGATTGGGCTTTTCTTGTAGCTGAGAGTTCAGGAGCCTGAAGTAGAAAGGCAGTATTAACAAACAAGGTCAGATCATTTGGGGATAATGAACTGCTTTCAATAAGGTTATTGTTTTATTGGCAGGTCACATTATTTTTGTCCTCACTTGCCATGTACTATAAAGTATGACTTTAACACACAGGACTTCTGTGTTAATTGCAATTAGATAAATCTATGTGGAGAGAGTCGCTGGCAGTCAAGGTCACTGATGTAGCCAACTTACCTTGCCCACAGACACACTTACTGGAAAACTGCTTGAGCTGCTTTGGTGCCATCCTCTTCCAAAGTAGGTTAGAGCAAAAAATCAAAGGAAATGAATAGGTTTATGCTATTCTTACACTTTCTAAACCTAGCAGGCAGATGCATACCACAATACTACCTAAGCAAAATGCAGACCCAACTCATCCACTGAGGCTGCATTTTTATTCTGCTTTAATAAAGCCACTATGAAGCAAAGCCCTTCAGAGTGGCAGTCTTACTGGTGTCATTGTCTCCACTGTCCTAAGTATAAAGTAGCTTTTGATAATCCTGACAGATGTAGAGACAAATGTGAGCTTTGTCAACTTTAGGCAAGAGTTCTTTGCCAGCATAGACCAGATAGTAACTTCAAGATTCCAAACTTACACAAAATTTATATCTTAAATGCTAATCCAGCCCTGATTAAGGTACATTAACATGGGAACTCCAGGCTGACAGCTAAAAGCCACATCTAGTTGGCTTTTCTTTTTCAAGTAGACATCTTGTCTTTGGTTCATCTGGCAACTTGTGTAGATGTAGGACAGGATGCTAAATGAAAAGCATATGCGTTTTGTAGGGCTTGTTAGATAAAAAATGTCATTTGACACACTTTGCTGTTATCAGGAGTGTTGTGGTGCTGGAACATTCTCAGAGTGGGGATTAGGCACAGGTACATTTATGACTCCAGCACTTCCTTCTTTTTCCCCTCCCCTCCTCTGTGTGTGTCAGCCTGTGATGCCCAGGTTGACACATGGGATTTGAGACCTGAAGTCATGAAACAAACTAAGTGCTGGTTGTGCTCTAGCGCCTGGTGACCACTTGGGTGCCTGGGATCTGATGGGTGTGGCATCACACTGGGCAGTCGGCAGTTTGCTGTCTGGCACATCTCTGTTGCCCTTTGAGGAGTAACTGGTCATGGACATGAACCCAGATGAGCCCTTAACAAAGAGACTGCCGGGTCTGTGATGACACTGAGAGACTGAAAGGAAATGCAGATGGGTGCTATGTGTTTCCAAATGTTTATTATTTAAAGTCAGTTACTGGGAAATATATAAAATGAAAGGGTCAGAGTAAGACACTGTGCCTTGCTGGCTTTGTCTTTTAGATTTTAGGAGATCAAAAAGAGAAAAGGAGGAATATGTCATATTGCAGGTAATTAAGGATTCATCAGGAAATAAGGAACACTTGGTCCTTCTCATAGCTTTGAGGACAAAAGGTGAAGGGTAGCTGGTATAATATCTTCCATATGTGGCATGCTAATTGGAAGAATAGAAATGAGGTATTTGGAAAGCTGAATCTAAGCTCTTATAAATGGAAATTGCTTTTGCTTAATGAGTTTGCTGGTAGGCTCAGTGCTTTACACTTGGAAAATAAGAAAATATTTTTGATTATATGTTTGTAAATTAGGATTAGCCTACTTGTTGAGTTAGTCCTAAGGATTTAATAACTCGTACGTGAAAAATTGTGTTTTTTCTTTCCCTATAAGTACTTGAGATTTAATGATGATTCCCAGGCATTGCTGTATCTTCTTAGCAGTGCCTTAGTCTAGGCTTTGGGTATTTTAGTTTAAGTCTTTCCAGAGTTTTGAAAACCTCACATTGGGAATGGCATAGAGGAAGAGCTTGTTTCTCAGACCTCAGAAAATTGTGAGGCTTATTTGGATTAGGTATAGCTTTGTCTTTGAGGACAGAAGGGCATCATCACTGCTTTGTTTTGATAGACACCCCCTGGCCCAGAAAAAATAAGTCTCTGTGCAGGTGAGTCGAGGCAGTGGAAACACCTTCTGGGTAGTTATGTCCTGCCAATATACAGGTTCCTCTGGGATGGAGAGGGCAGGACTGCTCTGTGAACGGCTGTAAGGCGAGGAAAGCGGAGAGACGGAGCTGCGCCCTACTCCCGCTAGATGGCAATTAAACCCCGCTGCACAAAACAGCTGCCACTGCTTTCCTGTCCTGCAGCTGACTTCAAAGTGCTGGAAGCTGGACTTCGGAGCAAGGTTTTGGGATAGCTGTATTTTCCTTGGACTAGAACATGCAATAATTTCCATATGGCAAAGGAAATACTGCTCAAGCTGAACAGCGTTTTGGATTGCACATTTGATTCGTACATGTTTTTGTTTAGTAAAGGGTGTATTTGGTTTCTGAGTTGTAGAACCCCCCACCTCCTTGCGGGGTAGAGTAGTAGAGTCAGCAGCAAGTAGGAGAGCTCTTGGCAGGGTGGCCAGCTGGAAATTCACTGCCAGGAAGCCAGAAGAGCCCTAATTAGGCAGGCAAGGAGAGCCTGATCCAAAGCCTGCTGAAGTGAATGGGAGTATCTTGGGTTAGTGCATTTTTTCCTGTTTCCAGGTAAACCAGCCAAATGAGTCTCTCCTCTCAGCAGTCTGCTTTATATACGTTACATCATCTACTGCAATTGTTAGTACACTAGGAATAAATGCATGTCTGTACTGTTTGTAGTGAGGATACAGCATTCATGTGCTCTGTATGAGTAACTTACAGGAATACTTGTGAGGTAACTGAATTGTTTTTATATTTTTTTTTCTAATTAGAATTTGCAACAATATAACTTTCTCTTTAACAGCTGTGCTGGAGAGTATAATTTCTTTGGAATGAAGGAGAGGGAGACCTTTTATCCTGACTATTGTCTCAATATATTTCAGCTAAAGTTCTAATTAAATGTAGAATATCAAAAGTTGTGCTGCCCTAACATGTACCCAGGGACCTTAATAACAGCTGGTTCTGGACTTCTAAAATGTCATAGTTAGCAAAATTCAGGCGAAAGCTACTATAGTCTTGCTTCTCTGTTTAAAGCTGCTCCAGTACTGGCAGTACACATCTCAGAGATAACTAATATAAAATATTGGAAATTACTCTGTACTCTATAATCAGGAAAAAAAATCCCTATAGATTCAGTGGGAATACTGCCTGGGTAAACCCACAGGTATTGAGTGCATTGTGAGATTGCGTGCAAAAAGACATCATCCCTATAAACTAACTTTATGGCCTATTTTAAAAAAAATCTAAATAAAGATTAATGGAAATAGCTTCTCTGATTACACCACTGCTTTATGCTTATTTGAGCAACTTTAAATAGATAAGAAAATATGAGTTTCAATCTGTGCCTGGTGCCCCAGAGTAATTGCAACTCCCCTTTGTTGCAGAAGTGCTGGCTACAACCACTGTAAAACTGCAAAATGTCTGCCAGTTATTCTTGCAGAATTCTGGCTTTCTCTGTCAAAGTTTTTTCACCCTATTCACACAATTTTAGTGTAAATGTTATGTTTATTTTAAAAGATATACCTAATCTTTTCATTACAGAAGCATAGCATATGAGCAAATGAAAGATAGCAGTGTCAGGCTTTCACATTGGTCAGTCTCAGTTGCATTCAGGTAGCTTTGTGCTAGGTTTTGTACAGAGTTGATTTGTGATTGCAAAAGCACACTAGTTTCCTAACAGCTGACAATGACTGCTACACATCACACACACAGAAAGGTTTTCATGTTTTTTAGTCTGGTTGAGTTGATGTTGCATCCCTGAAAACTCAGGTTTCTTCTACAAGATGCTGCACTGCAACTCTGAGGAAGTAAAGAAGTTCCCTGTTTGTATGGATGGGTGATGTAGCTGTCTTTGACCTTAAAGACAGATGAGTTTGTCTGTCCCCACCTCCTCTCAGCCAAATCTAGATACTCTTTAGGTAGACACTTTCTTATTCTAGGCTTGATCCTTTCAGTTCTTCCATGTGCTCACTGAAATTCAGCCATGCCATCTTTCTCAGCATAGTGGACAGAATCGAGGAATTGATCAGTTTGCAAAGGATCATGGCTAGATCAATTTGGAAGGGAAATGCAGGGTTTGGTGTTCATGTGGGTGCTTAGTGAGATGGGAGAAACTGTGGATTGGTGTCCTTTGTCTAGAGCTTTTAGACTTGGAGGGTAGATGCAGGCAGGAGTGAGGTTCCTAGGCAGTGATGGCTCAATGCCCTTTGTGGAGCAGAGCAGGGCTGTACAGTGGTACCAAGGCTGCACAAGCTAGTTTAGACACGGAAAACAGTGTAATAACCTTCAGGAAGAGTGCAGGGCACTGAATCTTTAGCTGGGGATATGTAGGCAAGTGGTTCACTGGGCCTGTATAAGGCAGGAGTTGTGAATTCATTGTTTAAACAATCTTCCCAAGGATAGATGATTTCTTTCTAAAGATGCAATTCTTTCTGAAGATGCAACGCTTTCTAAAAATTAAATAGAAATAATATTGTTTTAAAAGTGATTTTAGCCACTTTTGTATACAATAATCCAGCAGTTTAATGAGGAAGCCAATATTCAGAGCCTCCTCAGGTAGGAGAGTCTTCAGCCACCTTTCTTCTCCTGGGAGAGCTGTGTCGACTGCCTCTGAGGAAAACAACTTAGTGTGAGAGAGAGTGAGTGCAAGGAAGGGAATGAATCTGTCAGTTAGTGACTAAAGAATTCACCAGAAGCCAGGGTTTTGCCCCAGTTCAAAACAGTTCCCAGGTGAGCTCTTTGGCCACCTGGCTAGAGAGGTAGGCTCCTGGTGGCTTCTCTTTCTTTTCTGGTCTAGTGAATTCTGAATTCCCTCTTGCACACAAGCACTTTAACAGAGCATGCTCTCTAACTGCATTTTGAAATAATGGCATCTTCTGATTGCTGTTGTGCATGAGAACATCTGCCAAGTCAAGAGACTTTGATGGGCAGGCATGGAATTCTTGCATCCTGATTCATGTTAGCAGCTGTGTACAGGCTGGGCAGAACCCAAGGAACAAGACAATATTGTAAAAATTAAGGGTTCCTCTGGAATTAGGGCATATCACAGAATTGCAGAATATGCTGAGTTGTAAGGGGCCTACAAGGATCATCAAGTCCAATTCCTGGCCCTGCAGAGGACCCTCCCCATGAGTCACACCAAGTGCCCAAGAGGATTGTCTGAATGCTCCTTGAGCTCTGTCAGGCTTGGTGCTGTGACCACTGACCTGGGGAGGCTGTTCCAGAGCCCAGCCACCTACTGGGGGAAGAATGTTTACCTAACATCCCACCTAACACTCCCCTGAGTCAGCTCCAGGCTCTTCCCTCAGGTCCTGTCACTGGTCACCAGAGAGAAGAGGTCAGTGTCTACACCTCCTCTTCCCCTCATGAGCAAGGTGTAGGCTGCAATGAGGTCTCCCCTCAGTCTCCTCCTCTCCAGGCTGAACACACCAAGTGCTGTCAGCTGCTCCTCATTCAGCTTCCCCTCAAGGCCCTTCTCCATCTCTTGATGCTCTCTAATAGTTTGATCTTTTTTTATACTGCAGTGGCCAAAACTACACACAGTGTTCAAGGTGAGGCTGCCCAAGCCTCATGCAAGTCAATCCTTAGATCCCTACATATTTTTGCAAACTGAAGTGGCATCTTATTTGGAATGCTTGTATCTACTGCTTTAATTTACTTCAGCTCCTTTAGAATATACACAGGTCACAAAATGCCTTATGCTTAGTTATTGCAAAGCCTTGAGTGACGGGTTTTTGGTAGAGTTGCACCATGACAAAAAGGGTGTATGAAAAAATACAAGATGGTAGGACAGTATGGTCTCTGAACACTGACTGTCAGAAATTGAGAGAAGCATGTGTTCAATTACTGTACCTGGCAGCATATTAACATTGTTCCACTGGTGCTTAAGGATGAGTTTTATAGGATTTCTTGCAGTGTCTGAACTAATTTGAGCCTGTACAGGACTGAAATATGCAGTATAAGTTAGTGCAAGACTTCTTTGCCCTGAATGAGGTGCTATGACAGATCCCACAAATAAAACATGGAAGCTTTCATTTTGCTGGCAAAGGAAAATATGAGCAGAGCAAAGGCCTTAGAGAATAGTGTGATAACCATTGGAGGATCCTTGGTCAGAGAGGACCGATGTGCTGATTCATGCTCTGCCACGCGGAATGATTGTGCTCCTTGTTGGGAATCACTTCATTGTATCAGTAGAACTGAGGTGGGAAAAGGCTAGGAATTCATTCTGGCTCTTCATTAGACTTCATGACTCCTGAAATGCTGTATTCTGCGTTTCAGTGTCTTCCTGCTGCCAGAGGAGGTTTGAAAGAGCCATGTGGCAATGCTCCCTGCCAGCAGTGAGCCTGATACTAGATTGCTCGTGGGCCTCCAGCCCATCTCCTCAACCACAGGTGACCTTCAGCTTCCCTTTCTTCAGTAATTCCAGGCAAGTTAGTGGCTGCTGCTGGAGGTTATTGAAAAGGTAGAGGGATGCCCAGAGAATGGAAGGAATATATTCCCAGTGAGTAAGTCATGGAAGAGGAAATGTGAGAACACCTGGGTTTCGGTACAAGCACTTCTGCAGAGTTGGTACTCGTTTGCTGTCTTTTCCCTTGACTGTGAAATAAAGCTAGAAGTTTTGCCCCTGCTTTGAGGCAAAACATTTGTAGATGAAAAGCTAAGCAAATCTTATAAATAGCTGTTCATACTGTAGGACCATCTCACTTAAACTCTGAAAATACATCCAAAAAAATCTTCACTGTTCAGGTGAATTCATTTCAGATGCTGTGAAGTTATAACAATATTATAGTGCTGTAGTGTTTCAGTTTCTCCATCATTGTATGAAGAGAGGACTTAATTTTGAAAATTGCCAGAGGTTGCCAGACAGCAGAAACAAATGAAAACATTATTACAAATAATGGAGGTAACATTATTAAAAGTAATGGTCAATATGATTGTACAACTAGTACTTATGTATTTATCCTAAGCTGTGCTGCTTTTTTCTGAGGGATGGTAAGGGAAGGTGTAATGGCTCAGCAGCCAGTTCAAATGGTGCTTTTCTGAGAATTCTGTCTGATAGTGGAAGCAAAGGCCACATATAACACTCAGTGTGTGAGAGGATGAATTCCAAGCTGACCTTCTGTATTGCTGTGCTCCAGCAGCAGTTTCAATGGCTATCTGCTATGGTTCTGCTAGGAAAGGCTTCCAACTGCTCAAATTATATATATAAAGCATGAAGATATGTTTTAGTAAGTACATCCTCTGTATATTATCCTCAATGATATGCATTACTTGTGCTTGACAGTCAGCTGTTAGCTCTCTTTGCTGACATGGGTTATCCCATTTGAGATGTTTGGGTTTTTTCATGCTATAGTTTGTTAGCTTTAAAGTCTTTTATTCTCAAGTTACCTTAAGGAAAACCTTAAGGCAGCAAGTAAATACATCCCACATTATATGAATTCTGTGATGTATGCTCCAAATCCCCACTGGGAGTATGTCAGGAGGAAAGAGATCAGCTGTGAGTGTTCGTATACGAGCATTCAACCATAGAAACTCGTGCCTCCTTCCTGTCAACTTTGTTGTCTTGCAGTTACAAGTTTTCTGGTTGGTGTCCTGGAGCAGATAAGGGGCTAAGTATGACAAAGAGAGCAGGTAAGTATGAGAAAGAGAGCAGGTAATTATGACAAAGAGAGCAGTTCTTTCTCAGCAGCTTGTGTCACATCAGTCTTGTGACTGCCAAGGACGTTCCATCTGAGTGCTCTTTATCTTCCTCTGTCCATGATAATTTTCCATAACTTCCAACAGGGCATGGAGCTATTGAAGTTCCAGTAGAGGACCAGTGTGAGACAAAGATCCTTTGAGAACCACACTACTGGACCCCTGTTGATCTCAGTCTGTACTGCTGATTTTCCTTTGATGCAGTGAAAAGAATCCACACCAACTCAGTCTGACTTGTCTTCAACTAAGTTTCCTAGGGCAGCTGCAATTGAGTATTACTTTTTGGCATTCTTCACCTTCAACTTGAAAAGAGTCTTGGTGTTTAGATTTTTTCTTTATTTTTAAGCTTTTAATTCTTGCCTAGATTGAAAGGTGATAATAACTAAGTGTCATTAAGGCAATTTCCACAGTTTTAAATAGTCATTTTCCTTTCATGGCAAAACTCTGGAAGTTCAGTTTAACAATAGAGTGAAGAAACACATTAAAAATCCAGTAGTTTAGTAGTAGCTGCAATAAATAAATTAGAGCAGACATACCTCTGAATTTCTTGTGCAAACATTGTGTGACAGAATTGGGTACAGTATATGTGTTTGTATACTTGTCTGTGCAAGTACCTTTATGGTACCCGTCCCTGCAGGTAATCTTATCCATATGTGGTATTTGCATATGCCAATTTGTTCTTTGCACAGAAAGCATTCTTCACTGTCTGGAGGAGTTGTACATTATGCTCTTATTTTTAATGTTTTCATTGGAGATTGTAGAAGAGTAAAAGGTAAATAATTGCTCCAGGAATTAATATTCAGAAAATGCATTAAGGTACAGGCAAAACTTGAATTTCCGTGATGTGTTAGGAGAAAAGAAAATCTGAGCAGAGAAATCCTGAAGTCAAGAAGTATTCAGGAGATACGTGTAGTACATCCTGTATTCAGGAGGATAATGCTGGTCTGTTGTGGAAGACACACGTAGCCAGCTGGAGAATGAAACTGCAGCCAGTGCCAGCAGTGTGAGGACAGGGGACAGATCTCAGCTAGCTGAGCTGCACTGTTCCAACATGTTCAGCCTGTCTGCACCTCCTGCAGTAACACAGCACTTGCCTTTGCTGGCTTCCTTCTCGTTTGTGCGATACCCTCCAGGCCAGTCCCTGCCAGACGTACAGCCAGACTGAGCAGGACTGCCAGCTGCAGAAAGGGTCATGAGAAGGGTTTGATCCTGCAGAGCAAACAACAGCAGTTGTTCTGTTGCAGAAGATGACCCAAATCTGTTTCATGACTTCTGTGCTCATGAGATTTATCTGCTGTAGTGATAAAACCCCAAAAGGAGGATGACAAGAATCGGATGAGTAGTGTGCTTGCAGAGGTGATGTGCAGATCTGCTTGTACAGCACATGTATTGATTATGCCAGCACGATGGCTGATTTCAGCGGGACATGCAATGGTTAATGTCACCCTTTGGCAATGGTGTGATTCTGAAATCCTACATGAGGTCTGTTTAGAGAGTTTCAGTGAGACTTTAGCAGTGTGTGAGATCTGCCAAGAGTTTTTGTGCTGGAGGAGTTTGGGTTGACAGGATCAGCCCTAACACGTTAAGTGCTGTTTATGGTATTATTATTGCTTTGTGAATTCATTTCCCATAGAGACAGACTGGAGATGAAATGTTCAGATTGAAATTTCCTCTCTGCTCTGGGGTGTCAGCTCCATGGCTTAGATTTGCACCCATGTCATTGTCGTTATTAACAGCAATAGTCAGTATTGTGATTATAGACTATAAACTGTATGAGGAATGCAAACAATTTTCATGAAAAGGCTAGGAAGATAGTATTTTCAAGAATAAAAGGAACATAATCACCCTTCATAGGTAAGATATGTTATTTACACTGTGGGGATTCATGTCAGTACATTTTAAGTAAGTTGCTTGGCTGAACTTGTTATCTAGCTGCCAAGAACGGAAGTGAGAGAGAAGAGCCAGATAGAATTATTGGACTCTACACTCCAAACTTACATCATGTAAACATTTATAACATGACTTTTATTTTCAGCATTGACCATTCTGGTGGGGGTCTCTTAGCTGCTTTATTGCTGGCAGACTGCTTTTGAAGGCACCTTTTGGCTTATTTGTGATGATGCAGCTAGCCAGCAGACCTGGACCTACATGGTATTTGCAACATGTACAATGAAAACTTCTAGTCATCCTTGTCTCTCTCCAGATTCCCAGCCACAGCCAGCTGCTTGGGTTTAAGCACTTCCTTATGCCCCTGCTGTTAATGCTCACTTCCAGTGATCAATGGTCCCACCCTGCTTTCTCAGCATATTGTGGTGAAAGCAATAATCATGCATGAGGGAGAGAGAAAGAGGCTGACGTTCCCATTTCTCCTTATTCTCACAGTTACAAAAAAAAAAAAAAAAAGATATAAATTTGAAATATGTTATTTTCCATTGAAGAATAGTAACAGATAGCAGTTTGCAGTATACCTGGCAACATTTACCTTGGCACAGGGAACAATCTTCTCTTGCAGTCCAGCCTTCCTGCTGGTATCAATAGTGCTTTTCTTTTTCATGGTATCGAGTTATGTACTTCCCAAATCACTGCAGTTCATGTTAAGAATGAAATGCATAATTCAACAAGTTACCTGTTTCTTTGAGATGACTCTTGTCTGTAAAACAGCACAGAGCACATCAGTGGGGAAGAGGAGAATAATTCAGGTTTTTTTCCTTCGGCAGATTTCAGATTTCTGATGATGCTACAAGTATCTGACCCAGTGCAATTATGTGGGTAAACTCCATAAGTTTTATTTAGAATTTTATTGCAGTTCATCAGTTTGTACTATTTAGGCTGTGACCACAGCACAGTTTATACAGGAGTTTTGTTTGTTGTTGTTGTTTTCAGAGCCCCTTAATGCTCCTCACTGACCCTTTTATGAGCTATAACTTTTGCTCACACTCCATAAGTCAGGGAGTCTTTAGTAAAAGAGCCTATCAAGAAAAAAAATCTGGGATGCTTTCCAGGGAAACGTATGCATAATAGAGAATTCTGGCAGTTTTTCATCTGGCACTAATTTATTACTTCAAGCTGGCTTGCTCTTTAGACTATAATAAACATTATTTTACATCTAACAAATCACTTTTAATATCCCTGACCTTGACAATGGGTATCTAGTATGGGTTTAAAAGAAAAAATTGTAACCAGAAAGCAGTGTGTCACAAACTGATATAATCATGGTTGTTTGTTAAGTTTCAGAGTTTCTGGTGAAATTAAAGATGTATGGAAGAATAGGTTGTTTTAATGGAAACATCTACTATCTCCAGCTATGCCACATATGCTAAGTTTTGGAGAGTACAGTCTTTATGTTTAGTCTAAAGGAACATAATTATGTAGTCTAGAAGAAAACATTGAATTCAATGAGGCAGCATTTTGCTGAAGTCAGGAGGCTGCTGTTTGTGTACCCTTAAGAATTCAAAGAAATACTGTACCAAACACTCAAATGTATTTAGATGGAAGTTGCATTAATTCATAAGTTTCTTAATATCTCAAAGCTAAAAGCATTGCTCTTACTTTTATTAAAAATCACTTGTGAACTCCCAAAAGAGAATGGTGTCAAGAGGTTCTCTGCGCCCCTGGGACCTGCTGTTCTTCATTTTAAAGACAAGTGGTAGCTAGGGAATTGCTTCTCAGGTCCCTGGATGGGAGAAATAATGAGAAGTTGAAATATATTTTGATTAAAGTGCAGCAGAAGACTGCTTGCTTCATGATCCCAGTAACAGTTTGATTCTTCAACTCTTTCCTCTTTCTTTGTAGTAAGTGTACCCCTTGAATACCTCAGATGTATTGAAACATGGTACTGGTCATTAGGCAAAGGTTTTTCATCTTTTTCCAGTTTACATCATCTTCCTCTTATAGTTCCAGACCAGTTAGGGTAACACAGGTAGATGTTTTGCATAATTCATAAGCATTTCTACACAAGTATAGACACACATCCAGAGTCATGCACAAAGTGTGTCAGTTTACATTGCTGTTGGGATTGTCTTAATCACTTAATTGATAAAATAAAGCTGTAAGCCCTAGCTTATTATGACCATTCGAGATGTAAAGAAATTACTTCTTATTTGTGTAATACTATTAGCAAGCCTGCTCCCAGAAATGCTAACCCACTGTTTTTCTTAATAGCCTGCAACTGGCTTCAAGGCTCACTGAAATTAACTTTATTAGTACTACTCATGTTGTTATTACGCAGACACCTGTTCAATGATGGCTCTTGTACTTTTCTCTCTCACACCCTTTTTTCCCCCCCTTTTCTTTCTTCCTTCCCTTCTTCAGCCTTAAAGGTGAAACTTGGCTCTGCTGTGCACACTTTTAATTTCAAAAGTAAGGATTGCTTGTTGTCTTTCTGTCTTGCACTGCTAGTATTTTTCCAGGGCATGAAGATGGTGGTTCCCAAAATAAATGGCAAATGTTTAAAGGCAGAACAGTGGGGAGCCCTTTTTGTGATGTTAATGTTTTAGTGATTAGATTAGTTTGGTATTGCTTCTCCTTAGCATTTCCTTCCACCAAGCTAAATGTGTGCATGTGTATTTAAAATATCTTTGCAAAGATGTTTTTGATTCAAAACCTGAATGACATAAGGAGTCCTTCCTTTATTATTCTAGAGGTTAAATAGAGCTTTCTAGTGTAAATTTAACGTTTTCTGGATATGCTATCATGAGATTTTAAGACCAGAAAAAATAAGTTGTGACAGTTGGTAAAAGCTTTCCATCTATTAATTGTTTTCTGCTTGACCTGTGAACAGAACGAAACTAGCTGGCTTTTTCAAACTCTTATCATAGGGGCCCAAAAGTTTTGGGGCCCAAATTCAGCAGCTCTGTGATCAGGATGTGTGCAACAGTATGAGCACACTCAAAGAATTTAAAGAGCAATCTATTATGATTTTTGAAGGGGATGTTGGATAAATCCTGTGTATCTTACTCAAGCACACACCCCTCTGAAGCCAGAAGATTGATTGTATGAGCAGAAAATAATTGAATGTATACAAAATGTCATGTAAAGTTACAATGCTAAACAGAGGAATTAGAATAACTCCAAAATATGCAGACCTCCAGTCATTTTGAGCAGCCTGAGTCTAGTCATTGCAGCAAAGAAATTAGCTTTCATCTCAGCTGTTGAGGTAAAGTTAGTCAAATGCTTGTAGTAAGTGAACGCACTGAAAAAAAACCCTACAGCTTTCAAAAGAAACAGTTTAGCTAAAAATGTGCCAGATGTTCAGACTAAAATACCAGTTATCCAATTTTCTTGTGAAAAGTTAATCTCCTCTTACATTTAAACCATGCTGTGTTATGTGAGGTTATACTGGAGTAAAACATGAAGGAGTGGAGAATGCCATATTGTCAGCAATACAATGGAATAGCTTATATTTGAATGGAGAAACACATCTTCAGATGTGTGCCAGGAAGATTTGCACATTTTATGTTTCATTGGGAAAGTCGACCAGATTTCACAAGCTGTGCTATTGAAGAGCAAATTAACATTGACTGGGGCCAGCGCCATAATATTATTCCTCAAAGTACAGCTTACGTATTAATTAACATTTGTAAGGCACTTTGAGGTGCTGGATGAAAGGCACATAGAGCACAAAGTTGTTGCTATGATTAATTAGTTATCACACTGGACATGTGAAGGGCTACGTTAAAGTGTTGCAAACTATTATTTGTTAATTGTTGCATTTGCCAGTGGCCACCTTTGTTCTGACCTTTCAGAACTGTGTTACTGCCCTTATTATGCACATTCTTTGGGCTGGGAGGGAATGCTCTGACCTGTAAGGCAAAGGCCAAGACTTTCATCAAGCAGTACCTGCAGGAAAGCAGTATCCTCTAGTTACGTGTTAAGATATCTGACCTTGGTGCTAAGACTTTAATACCACATCCTTAATGACTTGGTTAATCACTGGCACTATTAAAAATGCATGGCATGGATTTTGCCTTTCTAAAACATATACTGTCTTAGCATCCTATTACTTGTTTGTCTGTAGTGTTTACTGTAATATCCAGTGCAAATACAGGAACCAAATCTCCAATTTTTCAAGTGGATCCTCGTGTGAATGCAACTGGTCATCAAGAACAGAATAATCTACTTTGTGTATAGAGATTGGATCTCATTGTTATCAGGGTGCATCTTCAATAAGGTACAGCCCATTCCTATGACCTTTCATTTCCACACTAGAAAACATCTCAGTAACTCAGTTCAGCAAGTTTTCTTAGTTTTTCAGGAAACTAGATTACGGAAAGAAAAGCCCAGTTCATGGCCCTGCTAGGCTGATATGTTTTATATTTATGCAAAGAACTTTGGGAGAAACCAAATCCAGACTGTGGCTTGGTGTTTTCAGGACTATGAAGCAAATACTGCTACATGGGGGAAAAGCAAACAAAAGGCAAGGACCTTTTGTTTCTATTTCTTCTCCTTTCAGACAGAGAGTTCTGTAAATTGTCCCAAAGGAGCTCCAGTGCCTGTAGGTCACTCCATTCCACTCCTACTCTGCATTGGAGAACATTTTCTAATAGTGAGCTGCAAAATTTGCTTGATATTTTTCCAAGCAGGAATCTTTTATGGACTTGAAAATTCCTTACCTTGTACATGATTTTCTGTTATGTGGAGACAGCTTTAGTTTTTTCATTTTATCTGCACAAATCACAGTTTCTAGGTCCCTGAGTGTTATTAAGGTTGTTGATTTCCCACCTTGCTGCACATCTGAGCAGAGAGCTGTAGCACAGAGTACCCATAGCTCTGGTGGGGGTGGGTGGAGGGGGAAGCAACTTTCTTTCCTTTGCTTTCTTTCCTTTTCTTTCCTTCTGGCTTCTCAGAGAAGTGATTGCTCACTTTACAACAGCAGACCACTGTTCAGATTCCCCTTCAGCCTGTCCCTTGCCAGACTTTCTCTTCTGTGTCTGTCATTGTCACATGACAACCATCTTGTCCTTCTGGAGTTCATGACAATAGCAGAATAATAAAGATGCTGTGTAACAGTAAGTCTCTCTTTTGAATAACATCTTAATTTTCTCATGTTTTCATCCAACAGAAACCCTGATAGAAAAAAATTTTCTTGTGGTATTGAGTATCTAGCAGACTGTGGTAGCAACAGGTGAAAAAAAAATCACGTAGCATTGTTTTTGTCTTAAGCAAATTATTATTAATGTATTGGGTCATTTGACTTCTACATTTTTTTAGACTTAAAGCAACTTTAACAGTATTATTTTTATTAAAAGGGCATCCATAAACTAAATTTCTATAAGAATGGCTTTCTCATTGCCTTTGACTGCACCAGTTGATGACAGTTGACAGAAAAAGTAGGGTTTTCATTTTCTTCCACTGATAAATTAGACTGAGAGTTTTTTACATGGCATTAATATTTCCTAACAGCTGAAAGAGCCTTTTCTGATCAATTTTGGCTGTACAGTTGTCTCTTTAATTTTGGCATTGTGTTATTGCTCCATAATAATTCCACGGGCCAGGTCCTAATCTTTGTTGCAATTGATGAACTCCTAGTTCAGATGAACTCCTAATTAATTGCAGTTCTTTGGTTTTTAACCTGGTACCACATGGCTGGGCCTCTTATGGGTTCCAGACACAGGATTTTTGGAGTTCCTATTCTGTGACTTAAGAAAGTAAAATGGAAAAATATACCAGTTCTCAAAGAAGACTCGTCTGAGACATGAATACCACGTCACTCGTTATGTTCCGTGTTCCTAGAAATGACCAGAATACATTTGTTGTCTCACGCGTGCCAGGCAATAAATACGTTACACTGAATTTAAAAAATGTTTCTTTAAAAGTAATTTGTTTTGTTGTTTGCAAATTTCTGTGGCCTCTTTTGAACGCATTGATCTTCATAGCTAAAAGCTACTCCCCTAACCTAAAAGTCTTGGACAAGCTGTGTGCCTCGTGTGTATAGATCAGTAAGGAAGAAGCACAGAGAATACAGAATAATGGTAGGGAGCATCATTAGGGAGACCATGAGAGAGAGGGGAGTACTACAAAGATTTTTACTGGCATCTATTTGAGTCATGATCCCATAGTATCTGGTAATTACCATGTCTACACTGGATATTAGAAATGAAATGAAGAGAAGAGAAGAGAAGAGAAGAGAAGAGAAGAGAAGAGAAGAGAAGAGAAGAGAAGAGAAGAGAAGAGAAGAGAAGAGAAGAGAAGAGAAGAGAAGAGAAGAGAAGAGACAAAGCAATGCTAAAAGATTAAACAATGGTATAACTCATTAATTGCATTTGATGAATTTGATCATGCCTACAAACACCTTTAATTGCTTAAAAGTTGTTACACAGACAGATGGAAAAGCTCAACCTGTGGAAATGGAGAAAATTCTTGGATTGCCTCACCCTTGCATATATCTTCAAAAGCTATTTCTAATCTTGCACAGGCTGTTAATGTGGAGATAGTAGCAGTTATGAAACCTGGGCTGGATTCCAGATATGTGGTATCCAAGTGTAGAATGAAAAGGAAATCAATAGTCACTCTTCAAGGAAAGTTATGCCAGAATTGTCCGGTATGGGCTATATTAATCAAAGCCATAACAGCTTTTTTTCATTAGTGGAGCATTAACAAGTAAACAACACTCCTGTTTTGTTATTTAGTTACACTAACCTTTTTCAACAGCTAGGCCTAGTGATAAGTTTGGATTTTGTCTGTTTATAGAAAATTGGTACATCAGCAGATTGAGTACAACTCAATATTTATGGAGTGCTGGCTTTCTGGAAATGGAGGAAACTGTTATTACTAGAAGAGTTCATTAAAATGTAAACAAGAGTGAGGAGACAGCAATGACAATAATTATTTATATATTTATGTATAATTTTTTTTGCTATTGTCTGATTATGCTACAATGCCGTGGCTATGACATGAAAGTGGGAGTTGTTTTGGGCAGTTTTCTGCTGACTGCCTGAAAGGAGGTGAATGCCAGCAGAGTGCAACATCTCTGATTCACTGATACATCAGTACACAGATGTGCTTGAGCAGGACCTGTCTTCTAATTATGATATGTCCATGTATTAAAATTAGAACCATTCTACTATTGTGGTACCTATTGTGGTATTTTAAGGAAGTTATTGCAATGGAGAGGCTGAAGAATATGTTTTGTAAATGACTGGGTGAGTTCTTAGCAAGTTGGGCACTTTAAAGTTACTTTGATTTAATTGACTAATAGCTGATGTTTTCTGAATACCAAGTAGATATGTATATTTTAGCTGTTATACAAGCCTAAAAGTACTTTTATTAGAAGATGACCAACTACTTGACCCATTGCAGTAAAAAAAAAAAAAAACAAAAAAAAAAGGAAAAAAAAAGGAAAAAAACTTGTTTTACAATTTGTCATCTGGGGAAGTGGGAGAAAACTTATTCATAAGTAAATAGCGAGCCACATATATTTTACCTATTGTTTTTAGTGTTGCTTAAGTCTTTGTGAGGAAGGATTTGAATGAGCAAAAGATGGCAGAACAGCATGGATAAGAGAGACCAGGAAAATAAAACTATTCTTAGCATAAAGGGGGCAGTGTGGAAGTGACATGGCAAAGACTGGGAAAGGTGTGCAACTAATTTAGTTTCTGTGTTCTTAAACTGAGCTGAGGCATGAAATGAGATGTCTGTCACTCTGTATGAAAAATATTTATAGGATATCTCAATATTGCATTCTTCCAAGAAAGACAAATACAGAAGTTTCAGCTTTCTCAGTGTTAAAGTAGAGCTCCTGCCTGCTTCTCTAAGAATTCCAATCTTCCTGTGGTCCTTTCCCTCTGTGGCAGGGCTTGTCTTGATTCAAGTGGCCAAGGGCTTTTATCCTGATCTGCAGAATGATTCCTGTGACAGGGAGCTCTTACCTCAGGATTCTAGAGCTTTCACTGAATTTCTTTGTATACAGCTTTCAAGGTGCTTATGGATGAAAAGTACCATGCAAGTGCAAAAGATTAATAATTGAGATTGTGTTAGTGTGTAGTGATTGTGCATAATGCTGTGTACCACAGGAATCCCGCTTTTCAGCTGACTCATCCATCTATTTATCTATCTATCCATGCATCCATCATCCATCATTCATCATTCATCTATCTATCTATCTAATCTATCTAATCTATCTATCATCTATCTGTCTATCTATCTACCTATCTACCTTTTCAAGTTAAAGGTTAGTTATGCAATTCATAAGCAAAACTGTGCAATTATCACAGCATAGGCAATCCTATTAATATGCATAATTAGCTGAATTTTGTTTTAATTTAAATTTTAGGAATCATAATGACTTTTGGCTTATTTAAGCTATCATGAAAACTCAACACGAAGGTCATGTTTCCTAAGTGGTCACCATGAAAGGAACATGAACATAGGGCACTGCAAAGGGCTCAAAGCAATCCTCAGCTGTGTGGTTGTTACTGATCACACCAACAATGTGCTGTTAAACCACTCTGGGATATGTTTCAAGAGAGGACATTAAAACATATTAAGGATAAATAACTAGAAAAATACCCATTTTCTGCTGGTGGTATAAAAGAATCAAGCAATTATTTAAAGCAATAGGTATATTGCTTTATATATAGTCTACTATATATATAGTCTATATTTGATATATTCAGAAATAGAGCTGTTTTTAAGTCCTGAAGACATTTTACATTGCACACAGAAGCTTCACAGTATTAAAGATGTAAAGATCCCACTCTCACCCAGCTGGCCCTCTTGAACTACCTGGGCTGCTCACGTGCATAGGGCTGAATGGGGTTGGGTCCTCAGCATGTTCATCTGTCCCTTAGTTGAAGTGTTCTTGATTATCAGATAGAGAACCTTACTTTGACACTGAGAGTCATGACTGGCTCAACAGAATCTGAATACATTTCAGGTAAACTAAAGTGTATAAAAAAGTTACTCAACAGAACTCCTGTAAGTCAGTGCAGCTCAAGACTGAACAGTGTTTAGAAATATTGATGTTGTCTTAACCACATTAGAAACTGAAAAACGTAAAGAAGATCCCAAAGTTAACAACTGAAGTATTTGCTGAGTAATATTTCACTGCAAATTCTCTGAATGGTTTTACTATTACAGTTTCTTAAGCTGAATGATTTTGAACTTATGTATGGATGAAGACTGAGGTGAATGAATGAAATCATGATTGCATCTGCCTAGTTAGTTTGGTTTTATTTTGTAAGAGAAATTGAGGGAAGAACTGAGCAGTGCTGAAGAACCTGCTTAACCTAAGGGCACACTCACATCTTGAACAGTCCTTGTGCTGATATCTCCAGATTTGGCTAGGGATCAAAGCAAACCCTGGTAACCCCAGCACATTCAGAGTGAAATGAGGGAAGGACAAGAGAATGTTGCCAAAAGAGAAGATCTGAATTCTGGCAATTCTGAATCTTAAATGTAGGTGGAAGATGGTAGATAAGCAGCAGGTGTGGTAGAAATCAAGTGAATCCTCCTACTCCCATAACAGAGTGGAGGGAATCACATGTCATGGACTCTGTATACCTGTGGTACCAGAAAGAGGAGGGTGGGGTTAGTTCTTCCTCTTTGCATCTGAATTTTCCATTTTTGCAGCTTTCTTGCCTTTGTTTTCTTGCTCTTTGCTGATAACTAAATTCTCCAGAAACTTCCAGTATCTCACAGTTGAAAGACCACTGTTTCTGTTCCTGTCTCTTTTTTGGATCTGTACAATAAATCAATTTTTTTGGTTTGTTCACCAAGCCAGACAATAAAAATTATAATGATGGTAATAATAACAAAAATTCCTGGAAGTCATTAAATTACAGTTTTTCTTTACCAACATGAGTTGTTCCCATTTGTCAGGTGATATTCTCCTCTTGTTCCAAACATTTCAAACCATTTTTCTGCAAGCATTTTTTATCCAGTGATCCATAGTTAAGTAAGTTGCTCTGGATTACAGAAGTTTCTCGCCCATTCTGCCTAATGGGAAACAGCATCTTCTAAGAGAGCATGCAGCTGCCCTCACTGGGATGGGGTCTGGGCTCCTTTGATTGTCCTTAGTGTATCCTTTCATTGCTCTGTCACTTTGCAGAAATTCTTAAATACCTACTATTCAGCAACTTCAACATCCATCTTGTCAGCAACCAGGTAATGGAATAATCTCCTCCTTACTCCCTCATCTTTCACACATGCTGAATGAATGCATTTCTTACAGAGTGAAATAGCACTATGTGAGAGCCTCCCTCCCTCCCTCCCTGCTCGGTACACCCCCGAATGCTCTAGGGCAAGGCACTTCCAGAAATGTTGGTTCAGATATCATCAGCCAGAAAAGGCAACTGATCCCACACAGCCAGGGTTAGTATGCTGACAGCCAAAATTTTGGTGATAGGGAATTGACACTACCACTTCCTCAGGCAGTTTTGTGAATCTGCTCCCCGTGCCCCTGCTAATTCTCTCCAGATGAAGCCAGTTGACCACTTAGCAGTTTCAGAATGACTACAGCAGCATTTCTCAGTCACCCTCCTCCACTCTGCTGCTGAGCTCGCTCCTTGGTGCATCTTGCTGCTTTATCGTGTCTCTCAATTCTTTCTTCCTCCTCTGTATATTCCCTTTTCCTGGCTACACTCTTCCCCATTTGTGTGGTCTTTTGAGTTGTCTTACACCCCCTCTTTCCAATGTGCCTCTGCTCTTTTCTTTGAAGTTCCCATTCCCATGGCCCAAGTCACTAAGACACACAGCTCTTTGTGGCTGTGTCATTAAAGCTGAGACATCACCAAATGAATGACTTTAGTGACAGGAAACATGCTCTCTAGGCCACTTAGTTAAATTCAGCTGGGAAGAGCATTTTCCTGTCAAGACTGCACTGTTGTGCATTTGGCTAACATCATGTCTGCCTGGCTCTGTAATGATAGTGTAGTAATTGTGCACTCAGTGCCTCTTTAGTGCTCTACTTCGACATGGACTCTGTGGGGAACATGCAGCTTGACAATTAATTCCTTCCCTTGTCTCCTCCAGAGTGGTTCTTGGGGAATGCAGTCACACAATTTCAGTGTACTAGTAAGAGCAAGTCCCAGGTACCAAAAGGTTATCCCATTAAACTCTCGGTGTTCAGATTGCCCAGATCCATCTCTGCTTCAGGTGTTTTACAGTATTGTCTGAACTCAAGCTGTCTCAAGCTGTGTCAAGGGAAATTTAGGTTGGATATAAGGAAAAAGATTTTTACAGAAAGGGTGATAAAGCTCTCGAATGGCTGCCTGGGGAGGTGGTGGAGCCGCCATCTCTGGGTGTGTTTAACAAAGCCTGGATGTGGCACTGGGTGCCAGGGTTTAGCTGAGGTGTTGGGGCTGGGTTGGACTCCTGATCTTGAAGGTCTCTTCCAACCTGGTGATTCTGCAAATTCTGTGAATTTCCACGGTGTGTGCAGGGCATCTTGTGACATTGCAGTGGATGAAGGATGTACACATGGGACCTAAGTAGCTTTAAAGGAAACCTTCTCTCTTCTGCCTGCTCATTCCCTACACGCACACACTGAGAAACACACAACTCAGCAGCCACTCTGCATTTCACTGTGCTCAGGTGCTGCACTCCTGAACGATGAGATGTTTACCACCAGTTGGCAATACAAAGTTGGCATCAAAATGATATGAGACTTTCCAATAATTTTCTGAATTTTCTTTAAAATGTTGCTTTAAAATTGGTTCTAAATTTGGGCTTAGGAGATCAAGGGTGAAACATCTATTTTGAGCTCACAGTTACTATGTGGTTTTGGAAAACAAAACAAAAGAAAGGATCTATTTGAAAGTATTCTCCTTTAATCTGTGTCAGCAGTAAGGGATGAATACCAAGTTGTACAAAGCAAGAAGAACCATTATCTTGCTATAGATGTATAAAGTGTAGTGATACCCTCCCATCTGCAGCATATATTGAGGATGGTAAAGGTGAGCAAGCAGAGCTCAAGTCTGCTAGACTTTCTCCATCTCATTAATTAACTCCTGTAGGCTGAGGTTATTTTTCTTTTGTATTTGAACAGAACCAGAACTATAGTGTGTATATTATAATATGTGCTATCATAATGAATGAATCAAATTAAAAATTTGTTTCGCTTTCTTTGTTTTCTAGGTACCCTAACCACCAATCTCTTTTAAATGAGATTACCAAGCTTGAGGTGAGAATTTTACCAAATAACACAGACTTCCTTTATTCCCTTGGTGTTGTGTCCAGGGCTTCTCAGTCTTACATATTTGAAAGTTTTAGTTTTACTGGCCAGCAGAATACAATTTGATTTAACAGGTTTTGCACAGCCTCACTTCTATATGGCAATGAATCTTAAAACAAATTCATAAATGAGCACCATTTCTATGGGAAGCAGATTTGGGATACACTTTTTTTTCTGGCAGAAGTATTCCTGTCCACTTTTCACAGACCTCATGTATAAACTGTGGATTTGCCTTAATGGGTTTTTAAAAAGATAGATTTTTAAATACAAGAACAAAACTCTCAGAAGGAACTTTAGACTTCATTTGGCATTTCCCTTACTTGTTGCACAACTAAAATAATGACATGAAATTATTTAGCAGTCTGTGATTACTGCAAACAATGGAAGGAGATTGTTTATCTGCTTTTTTTTCCCAATGAAATGTGAATTCTATGCAGTTGACTACTCTGATCTTAATAGCCATGAAATCACTTCTCCCTTAGTTTATTCACGGGAAATTTTTCTGGTTTAAAATTTCAGCTTTCCCCCCCCATTTTAAAAGTAATATATATATTTGATACATTTATAGCCAGTTAGCAGTTTTTAATTCAACAGGAACAAAGCCAACAGAAGTAATTTGCATATTTAGTGATTGCTGCTGTGTCTGAAGATTCTGCCTCGGTTTCTTTCCTCATCCCCCTCTTCCCTGTGCCCTGTCTCTGTCAGAGGCCAGAAGCAGATGCTGGGGGAAGAGAGGAAATGCAGACAAGCACAGGTGCTACCCCACAGATCCCCTCCTGCCTCCACTCTTTGCTGTTTCCACCATTCTCCCCTTGGGGACCTCCCCTGCACAATTAATGCTGCACACTGCAATCTCTATCCTTCTCCTTCCTATGAATTCTCTTCTATAACTGGACAATTTTAGTGACCCCAAATGAGACAACTGTAATTTCATGAGCTTGATCTGGTTAGCACTCATGAATTTACTCCTGGGACATTTCCAGTATCCTGGTACAATCTGATGACCATTAGGAGGAGCATTTGTTGCTTGGACTGACTTGCCAGGCATGGTAGAGACACAAATCCTAGCTAGATGATCTGAATGCTCATCTCTCTTTTGTTTAAAGTATTTAGCCAACTCAATTCTACTACTGAAGAAAACTGAAAATGCACCAATTCCCAGTCATCAAATGAAGATGAATGCATTTGCTTGTCATAAGGCTGGTAGCAGACCACATGAGAGACTTCTTCCTCCATAATTTTTATCTCTTTCCCTATGTTAGTTCCACTTATCAGTGAAAGAAAATGGAGGGACTGGTGGTGGTGGTGGGCATTTCAATAGGTGCACCTCTTGAAACAATTGGTTGCTTCAGTAACCAATATGTGTGATCCTTCAGAGTGGGAGCTGCATCAGGGTGAGCAGAGCTCCTTGTGAGACTCTCTTTGTTACATTCAGACTCAGAGCTCCTGCTCTGTGTCTGAATGTCAGTGTATATAGATCTGAGGCACACCTGAGGCCCAGGATCTGCACAGAGACTTGTAACTTGCAGATAGGATCTCCAGATCAGTGCAATGGAATTTGCAAGGCAAGTAGCACAGGGTGGCTCAGTCTCATCTTGTACCAAGTATGTACTGCCAAGGGAGGAATGGAGGACAAGCCTTGCTCTTTAAGCCAAGAGATTATGTCCTGGCTAACTGCATTTAATCAAAGTTCAGCATTGCTTAAAATGGAAAAAGCCCCTTTGTGCCAGGGAGATGGTATCATATCTCCTGCTACATATCTAATCCTCCTGCTAGGTCCCTTGTTTTTTGTTTCAAACTGCTAATGAAATCAAAGCATCTGCTGGGCCTATCCAGGGAGTGGCTTATTTTGTGTAGCTGAAGAACAATCACAAGACAATTTTCTAAAAACAATAGGAGATGAAAGAGGAAGTTTAAACCACTTGCCAGTTGAGAAAACACAATTGTGCTGATTCACATTTGTACAGAATGATAGGGGTTTTTTCCCCAGTTGTTCTTAGATTGCCAAGATTGGATTAATATGAGAGTGCAATAGGACACTCCCAGATGTAAGCCCAGTAATAAAACACAAATTCTTGAACTATAATTATCTCTTCAGATTTCATCTTAGGTTTCAGTTTTTACTTCCCTTCCTGCCATTATACAAATACTCTGGTGTTATTCAGGGATGCTCGGGCAGAAATACCACATTTACTGGCACACCACAAATTCTGAAAGGGTATATCAACAATAGTGTAGATACCATTCATAGCTCAGAAATTCACCCTGTGCAAGATGTGAATGTTCTACTGAAATCACCTGTTAGCTAGGTAAATCAAAAACTGCAGCTGTGAACACAGGGGGATGTTTTGGCCTTTGTAAGTTAGCCCTTGAGTCCTTTGTAAAAGCAACTGCTGGCCAACCCTTGCCCTTTTAACCTAAGGAGATATGTTACAAAAAGAGAGTTCAAAATGTAATAAAAGTAGCACTTTCTGTATGAGATATACCCTCCATAAAGGAGGAACTTCAGACATTTTTCCCATCCAATTTCATAATACTGAATAAGAGGAAAAAAGATTTCAAATACATGACTTATATAAAGTGACTGAGACAATGTATAAGCTTTTGAGAAGCATTAATTGGCTGCTTAGGATTCAATGTGTTTGGAAGGAAAAGCAGTCACCTACATTGTGATTTGCCCTTGTTGAAATAAAAAGTGAAACTCCTGTTCACTCCCCAGGGCACTGCTACTGAGTTTGATTGAAGCACTTGCTCAGCTCCTGGCATTACTGAGAAACAATGGAGAGCAAGAATGCAAAGTGTGTCCTGTTTGCCAGGAATGGCAAGGCTGACAGCAGCCCTGAGGAGCAGCTGAGTTACTTCAGCAATGGTGGTTGTCTCCATGCAGGACAAAGTGCCTCTTGAATATCCTCTGAGTAAGTAAGGGAGTCTCTTTTTGTGCAGACACTCTCTTGGTCACTCCCATGTCTTGCACATTCATTTCACCCCTTCTCTAGGTGACAGAACACAAACTCATAATAATGGCTGTCACTTTGCACAGGTCTCACAGAGCCAGGAGTGATACCACAGTGCAGTTTACTGAGTCACTGGATAGTTCTTTGGCTTTTCAGCCACCATTTTGGGATGTAAGAATGGGCACAGACCTTAATCCTGTCCCCAAGGAGTCCTCTCTGGCTGTTGTGTGCTTTCACAGCGGGACAGGTGCACTTGGCTTTCTCTCAGAACTCTGGGAATGGGGGAGGAAGGGTGACAGAGCACACTGTGGTGTGCAGGACAGCATCAAGGGAATCTGCTTCCAGTCAAAAAGGCCAGAAAAAATAGGTTCACATCCAAACAGGCACAATGTGTAAAGCTTCACAGTGATTACTGGCTGTCATTAATATTCTAACTTTAACTTGGTGGTTCCTTATTTTTCACTGAAATTTCAGGACTATTTTCACAGATGGATCATGGCAGTAATCATCTGTAAAAAAACCTCAGCTCTTAGATTTCTCATTCCTTACTGGGAACTCAAATTCTTAAAACACATAAATTGGGGGGGGAGTGGGGTGGGAAGGGGGTGTGTGTTCTGATTTTATTCAAATTATCAAGAAAATGAGGAAAAATCTGAAGTATTTGTTCATCTCTTTCTGAAAAATCAGGTTTTATAGCTTACTGCTCCACTATTTCTACAGCTGTGAGTTTTTAAACAGCCTGACATGCTGTGTGCTTGACTTGCACCTCATTGCATGTGCTAGCAATCTGCATGGATGCTAATTAAAAGAAATACAGACTGTGACCTATCAATTTAGATCTTTGTTTGCGTGTGTGTATATATGCCTCTAATGGTTTTTTTTAAAGATAGATGTTAATTATTTTTAATTGATTAAAAATTAAAATTTCTTCATGTGAAAATCAGGCTTTAAAAATGTGAACTTCCTCATCTCTCATTGTTTTCTTTTCGTGTTATACCATGAGTGCAGAGATGTGGAAGCAAAAGGGGGTAGGAGAGCTCAAAAATTAAGCAACAAAAGTCAATAATACCAAAATGATTAATTGACTTTAAATATTTAAATGATAAATAATTCTATTGTGACTTTATGTAAAATATTCAATTTAAATTTTAAATTAAATAATAATTTCTTGATGCTTTTTGACAAGTTCTTAATAAGGTTCATGTAGTATTTAAAATTATTATTTTAAAATAGCACTGTTTTGACACTTATTTGAATTGTATCACTGAACATCAGAACATCTCAGAAATCAATGAAAATCTGCAGAGACTGGAAGATGGGACTGAAATAGTCCTTTCTAAGCCATTGTATTGGTTTCCATGGGGACTAGCAACAAAAATACTGGCAGCGAACCTACTGGGGAGTTTATGGCAAACATATTTTTAAAAGTTTTTTAAAAATTTATTTTAGCGTAATTTCAAAAGCCAAGCAGAAAAATACACATTTCATCAGTGCACAAATAAAAGAAACACTCTGTATTTATTTTAAGCTCCCTAAAAAGGGTTTAACAGTCACTACAAGAAATTCAGAGTTTGTAAAGCTGCTACTTTTTTTGTAGGTGTTTGAGGGTAAACACGAATCAGATTATACAGCACAGAATAAAAGTCCTCAGTAACTTGCAATATTTCATTCAGAAAAGATTTCTTTGTTCATATCAATAGGAATTACAGAAAATCTACAAGATCTGTAATATTATAACCCTGCAATATTATACAAGCTTGTATATTATTATACCAAATACTCAGAATAAAAGAGCAGTTTTATTGTTAGTTACTACTGTTCACTCAGCACACAGTATTTGTGTTTAAATGCTACCAGTTTGTACAATCTGTGGCACTAATAGGGCCAAATTTAAGATACAGCTTTAGCAAAAGGAATATTTGGGAATATTTCATTTTTTCAGGACTTCTGTGGAATTTGGAAGATGCAGAATATCTTCTGGCAACTGAGATTCATCCTGATATAAAATGATGTCATTGGCTGGAGTCCTCAGAGAGGTTCAGTACTCCAAGCTCTGCTCCTGAGATTCCTTTACAGATCCCAGCTGTGCAGAGAGCTGGGAAAAGAGTCTAGCACAACTCAAGTCCTTCTTTTGCCTGGAAATTCGTATCTCTTTGGGAAGATACATCCACGTCACAGATATTAATCAAGATTTTAAATGCAAAAAGTTATTTGCAGGACCCTTTGAATGTTTCCAGTGTGTGTTTTTCTGTGTCTCTGTGCTTCATCATGTGGGCAATCTTCTTTCTTTCTTGACTGACTGAATTCCTTCCAAATGAATGGAGCTGCCACTGCCCTTACTGGGGTTCCCTTCTCCTCCCCAGGGTTTATTCAAGCTAACAAGTCCTGCACAATTTGAGTTGAAAGCTGGGAAGTGTTCTTGTCAGTTGCTTGGTCTCTGGCCACAGACAAACTTCATCTACACCCCAGGAGTGAAAGTCAACAGTTATTGATGTTTTCAGGAGTCAGAAAATTCTGCACCTTCTCCTGGGTAAAATGGCTGTTCTGTATGTGATGCTGTGCTATTTCCAAGAGAATAGGTTTTTGTAATCTCATCAAATTCTAGCACTGGTGAACTAGCCCTAATCTAGCTGCTAATTTATGTGGCATTAGGGTAGAATGTTTTAAGAGAGTCTTTCAGTGTGGTGTCCTGAAAAAAATTGCTGAAATGTATAATTAGTAAAATTTTATGGGTTTGTGTGCTGTGTGCTTATTGTAGAATAAGCTTTTTTTCTTTTTCTTTTTTTTTTTTTTAAACTAAATAGGAAGATATAATTTTGCCAGTGAAATTCTTCAGGTTTAAAATAGGACTGTTAATTGCCATTATTAAATCTGCTTGCATGCATTTTGACTCTTATGAAGGTTGTCCAAACAGACAGGTCTGTAGAGCAGGGCAATGCAGGCATTGTCCATGGCACTACCCATCCTAGTTGTACCTCACCCATGCTGGGAAAGGCTCTCAGTCAGTAAGGGACCCACAAACATTGAAACCTCAGAGTAATGGAGTTTATTCAAACTGGCCCCAAAATTTGCAGCTGAATAGTAGTTTTGTGAGAGAGATGCTCAGGAGGCTCCAACTCAGCAACAGAGAGGTTGCAATTTTTTAGGGAGTTCATCCTATTTAAGCAATAGAAGTAGAGTAACCCAAGCTCACTCAGTGTTTACACAGGACCAACACCCCTGCAGACAGCTCTGTGTGTATCTATGATCAGGCACTTATAACAGTAATATCAAGTCCAAACCTTTTGGTTTTGGATAACAAGATTGTTTTTCTTACCCAGCTAGTGAGACAGAGTAGTGAATAACCTCTCCTGCTATGGCAGAGATCCCCATGCTTGCTGTAAAACTCCTTGACAATACTGCTGTTAAAAGCCTCCAGCCACCCAGCTGGAGTGTCTGGGCTGGAGGGCAGCTGACTCCTCAGTCAGAGAGCAAGCCTCTTTCAGGAGGTGATTCCAACTTCCAGGAGGTTGAATTGCCCATGGGTATGTCTCTCTCTTGTCACTGTTTTTGTAGAAGTCTCCCTTTTAGAATTACTCTTTTTGTAGTAAAAGCAAAGACAGAGCAATTGAAAAGTCTGGCCTTTAATCATAACGGTTTTCTGTTTGGACAAATCTGTTGTCTTGTGCATTTCATGTTACTTTTTTGGTTTCCTGCCTTGTTTTCTTATTTATGAGTAGTACATGATGATATCAGAAGGGTAGTGCTCGAAGTGTGAAGAAATTTCAGTTTCTTGGATGAAAGATCCCATACAATCATAAAGGATTGTATTTAGCAGTTGAAGTCTGCATTTAGGCAGGAAAAGCTTTATTTAAACTTTTGTCTGTGCAGTTTCATATAGCTATTGTAAACCCTGCCTTTAAAGGGAGCTTCTTCACCATTGATTTTATCTGAACTTGATCAAATCCCAAGTGGTGAGCAAGCTATGAACACCTATGTTTTCATTCTTTTCCTAGCTGCATTTTAGCTTTCCAAAGTTTGGTGATCTGAAAACTGAAGATGTAATTAACTAAGAGGACTTGGAGTTCCCGTGTGGTCTGGAAACTGTGGAAACCGTGCAATATTTCAGCCTATTTTCAAGACACTTAGAAAAATATTCAAAACTTCAGTAAAATTTCTTTTTATGATCTGCTCTCTGTCTTCACCTCAGCCTCAATTCTCAAATTCTCAGCTCATGCAGTAAGTCCTGCTGTCCTTGGTTCACTCTGTCAGAATTGGCCAAATTGCTACTCACAGCAATGGTTTTGCTTGCACAGGGCTCAGGGACAGTGTCAAAGCCAAAGGAGAGCTCTGGTTTGCAATGGCATTTTAATGGGCTGTGGCACTTTATGACAGTAAGTCACATTGCTTGGGCCCTGCAGATGTGTGCAGATGTGTATTCTGCATCCTTGCATATATTTTTATGGCAATTTGACTGGGTTGCAGCGAGTTTGGCAGTGAGGTTGCTGTCATTGTTGCTTAGGTGAGGTGCTGTATCTCTCAGCAAACCCCAGAACTTCAGGAAGCACAGATTTCCCTTGACTGAGGTTCCAGCACTAGGGAAAAAAAGATCAACAATGCTGAGAAATGCCTGAGCACTGGTTTAGATCAGTGCAATGTACTTTAATTTTCTGGTCTGATCCAGGAGAGGGAGCTAACTTTCTAGCCTTCAAATCTGGCACACTGTGCTGGAGCAGCTTTTTTCACAGCTGATATCCCATGTCTAAATGATTATTCACATATGCTGTCCCTGAAGGACAGTCATCTTGGGAGTGCAAAACCACCCTCTCAAAACATTGGTTAGCTCTGTTCAGTGCAGTAAATATAATTGCATGACATATTCTTGACAGGGGAGTATTTATTGTTAATGTATTTTACTATAATTTAAACACTGTTGCACATTGCTGGCTCTCTTCACCCACTCTTCTGCCTTTCGCCTATTAAGGAATATTGAGAGGATCTATTTCAGTTTCCCCACTGCAGCAGATGTTGCTCCCTGTGGCACTGTGGGAAAGCAGGGCAGCAAACACTCCCCAGCACTGCAAGCAGGTGTGTTTGCAAGCTCCTGGGCCTGTAGGGTGCTGCCAGCCTTGGTTGGTGTCCCAGGCACAGAGTGAGCTGTGCATGGAGCAAGGAGCAGTCACACCAGTCCCTTCCAGAGGAGGAAGCTGGGCAGCAGCTGATGGAGCCCAGCTCAAGGGGCATGTCCATGCCACTGGGCCCCCTCCCTGCTCCTCTTACCCACTCCTGCCTGCACAGCTGCTTCTTGCTCAGCTCTAACTGCAGCACACAGCCTGGGCTGACACAGGACAGAACAATTCCTATTTGTTGGAACAAGTTAATGAGTTAGAGAGGAGCACAAAAGAAAGAAGGGAGACAGGCCTGGGTGTTTTATGGGTCCACAGAGGGGAAATGTGCAGGCAGTTGTGCAGAACATCTGCCCATGGGCTGTCCTGGGGAATCACTGGCCCCAGGCATGTGCCTGTAGCTCCCACATGTCCCCAGAACACGGGGAGGCAGGAGGCTGACCTCGCTGTCTGGGTGTGTGGGGCACTCTCCTGGGTGCTGGCCCAGGCACTTACCTCTGCCCTTGGTACCCCAGCTCCCTCCTGGGTGAGGAATACCTGCTGAGGCAGCAATCCCATGGCTGTCTTTCTCTCTCTTCTCTTTCTCCCTTATTGCTCTCCTTTTTCTTCCCCTGTTTCCTGCCTCTCACACACAAGCAGTAATTGTTAAACAGACAACTCTGAAAATCCACTATTTCTTTAATAGAAAATTCAGACACTAGAAAGAAAATGGAAAGAAAACTAAAGCACTGGGGTGGGTTTTTTTGATGTGTGTCTGGATTACTCAATGGGTTTTATAACTTTGTGATTTTGGGTGCTTAAGGCTGGAGAAAAGTTGAACTGAGAAGAGTAGCCCTGAAACACTCTGCTCTCTGCACAGAGCCCAGCATCTCTGAAGGCATGAGCAACTGAGTGCAGAGCAGATGGAATCATTTTTCTGTGTTGGTTATTTTAATACAAAGGAACATGGGGAAATTAATATGGAAAAAAAAATCAGTTTGCCACATATTTAAATTGAACAGAACATGACAGTTCCAGGGAAAGGGAAAGAAGCCTTTGAACATTTTTCATTTTTGTTTCACAATAGGCTGATGTTAGTAAACAAGTAAAACCAAAGACAACATAAATTCTCCATGTCATGTTATCTAGCAACAAATTTTGATCCAGTTAATGAGGAATAAGTAAACACTTAAATAAGTAGGTAAAAGTAAGCAAGTTTCTCAACTGGGGACTTTTAAATATAGCAGTGTAGTAGGATATTGGCACAGATGTGTGCATAAATTACATTAATTATGTAAACTTGAGCTATCTACAGTGGGAAAACAAGAAAGAGAGCCATCAATGCTGTCCACATCTTGAAGTGATCCAACTTGTGACAGTAGTCAGTTTGAAAACACATCCCATGTCACTGGAAAATACTCAGTAATGCTGTAATAGTCCTTTTGAAAAGTGTAGCCATGAAGATTGGCCCTCTAAAACTTAGTGGATGTAATTACAGCAAACAGTTTATTGAGCTAAGTAGACCACTTTTTCTATTATCCATAAAGCTTGAGCATTTTTTGGAATTATTTATTTGGAATTAATGAATAAGGTGTGCAAGCATGTTTCAACCTTGAGAACTACCTGCCATGGTTATTACTTTAGAATTCACTGTTCACACTCTGTAATTAGCTAAATAACTCATGTGGGTTTCTTTAGCTGCAGTTGGATGTCTTCCACATCTATGGTTTTCAAGAAAGCTGGACATAGAGTGAAGTGAATTTTGTCTGAGTGATCATGCAAATTTCCGAGTACCACATATTTAAATTAGAAGAGCAGGATAAAGAAACCAGCCCCTCATGTTTACTGCTGTGACTTTTCCTGTACAGCTATAGATAGGGAATGTTTGCTGACCACCAGTGCAGGTGTCCTTTGTGGTACAAACCAGAACAATTCCTCCTCCAGTTAAAATGTCACAATTTGCAGATATTTTATCACTTACATCTGTTTGGTGAAGCCAACATTATTACCCAGTTAATTGTTTGTCATGTTGTGCTGGAGTTTGTGATGGACATCCTTTGCTGTGGAGCTTTTTCTCCAAGTGATGGATAACAAACTTCTGAGTAACAAAAACTGTTTGTTGTTGGAGTGTAACTGTCAGAACTGCAGAATATTGGAAATGCATGGCCACCAGTGCCAGTGCATGTCAGAGTGACTGGTCTGAGGGAGGCAGAAAAGCCTGGCCCAGGTTTGTGAGTGTCACTGCCCCGGGGTTCTGCCCACTGCAGCTCAGCTACGAGGCTGGTGGATATTGAACATGGATATTTGATATTTTCTCGACTATTCCCAGTCACATAACTGGCCCTTTAAATTAGGCAACAGGATTCCAGACACCAGTTATGGCAAAAATGCACAATGTTCATCTCCATTATCTCTGTTATTTAAGGCTTTCAGAAAACCACTAACCTTCACTCCTACACTGAAACAAGCACACACTAGCACACAGAGTTAAGCCAACTTCTTAACTCCCAGTCATTAAGGATGTCAAAACATTCTGATATATGATGTAAACTTATTATGACTGGATTTTGTTTTTATTAATGTAAGGGCTAGGTTGTGAAGAACAGAAGATTTTTTAAGCCTCTTACTCCTTAGAGACAGTGTGATTTGGTGGTTTAACATTGTAACATTTTTAAAGTGCTTGTTAAGCCCTAATCGGAGCACATTAAGCACTAGCATTTTTAAAGTGCATAATAAGACCTAAACATTTTAATAGCATATAAACCTGTAACATAAACCCAAAACAGTCACAGTGTTGTCTTTTTACTTGTGTTTTTCCTATAACAAGTTCTAACGAGCAACTGATACTTTTAACAAAGATTAGAAAGTTGAGGGTTCCTTGGTGTTCTTCCTGTTGAAAAAATTGGAAAAAAAAAAGTCAGGAAATTTCTGTATAAGAAAATTATATTTGGAGCAAAATTTTTAAATTAATGCAAGGAAAAATTTGCTATGAGAGTTGCCATAGCTAAATGCTGACAAATAAAGTATATTGCTAGAGAAAAGGTTTGGTTTCAGTAAAACAATGTTTTGTGTTGGGAAAATATTTTTGCTTGAGAAGTTTTACTCAGATCTGATAATTTTAGAGGTTTTGTCAATGAGGACTGTGGAATCAGCTCTTGCCAGTGGAAAAAGTTCACTGAAGATCTGTGGGGGGATTTTTAAAATTTGTTTTGTTAGTTAGTTTTCAGTATCATGTTCTGCCAGGGATTCCAGAAAAGAGAAGTTCATTGATACTGGGGCCCAGCAATTTCCTTTAAGAAAAAGTTTAAAAAAGGAAAACACAATGTAGCCTGTGAGTGTCTCTTCTTAATTGGTTTGTAACCTCTTGATGAGTGATAGCAGGCTCACCTTCCCTCCCGGGAGCTGAGCACACCGCTCCTGCACTTCCCAACCCCTCCCAGGGGATGGTGAGGCATTCTGAGCCACCTTTTGGCCACTCGGGGAAGTTGTGGCTCAGTCATTCCCGCTTTGGTTTGATTGCAGCTGCTCCTGCTTTCCTATAGGGGCCCCAACACCTTCCACAGTGGTGGCAGGAGGAATGCCTGTGGAAAAGGTGTCTAAAATGTCTTTGGAGACAGCTGTATTGCAGTGTGGGGTTCTTGGGGTCTGTCTGACCCTGGCTGCCGTAGGTGTCCCGGAGAGCGAATCCCGCTGAGCACGACCTGTCCAGGTGCCCCAGGCAGCTCCCAGCCACAGGCACCTGAGCAAGCAGCTCAGCTCTTGAGTGAGATCAGCTCTGAGGTGATTCTCAGCTCTTCAGTGATTTCAGCTCTTGCTTGCTAAGTTCCTCAGCAGACGCAGGGATGGAGAGAGGAGAAGGCTGTGTGAGGTTCCACAGATGTGGCTTTATTGGCAGCTCTGCCAAGGGTTCAGTGACAGCTCTTCTGCCAGACTGGGCAGGAATGGGTGTTTATATTGGGTTTGGGAGTGCTGGAAATTGTCCAGTGGCAAGGGTCGAGGCAAGTATGACCTATGGTCTTACAGAGGGATAAGGAAGGTCCGGAGGTGGAAGAGGAGCTTCTTTGGTCCGGTCATCCTGAGTAGGCATTTCCTATCTTAGGCTGCTGACCACCAGGGAGGCCTGGCAGCCCCTGTGGCTGCTACAGCGCTGGATGAGGCTGAGTCAGAGCTGTCCATGTAGTACTTGACTGAGAGTGAGCCATAGCTCCCCTTGATGTGGGCAGTCACAATAATGTGGAAATACACTTGGAGATTTAGTCCATAAGCTGTTGTACCCATGCAATTCCTCTGCATTGCAAACCTGTCACCATGAGAGGCCAAGGCACCTCAGTTCAGGCCTGAAGTGGGCACCTGGTGGAAGCTGCACCTTGCAGTGCTGCTGCTGGCTCTCCATGGCTGCTGGGATGGTGGGCAGTGAGCTGTGGGCACCAGCTCCAGGCTGGCTCTGCACAGATCAAGAGTCCCACGGCAGCAGCTCCATCTGGAGAGCTGGCAGATGTTTGCTCTTCATGGAAAATGTTTCCTCTCTAAGAGGGCAGCTTCTGGAGTGAAGGTTTTGGTGTGAGGAAGGCTGCCAAGGGGACCTTCAAAGCAAGCACAGGGCCCCATGGTACATACACAGCAGGGCCTTGGCTTCCACGTGGGTTTTTCTGCAGCAGCTGGGGAAAAGCTGTGCAATGCAACAGCAGCAAGGGGATTGTCTGCAAGTGAACCATGTTCTGATCAAATTAATTGTGAAAAGAAACTAAGGGAACATTGTGGATTTTGCCTTGTATCTGGGCACTGTTACTCTGATACAAAAATGACTTTTTGTTTGTTTGCTTGTCTGTTTGTTTATTTATCTCATGCAGTAGTTGGAAGTAGTTAAAATAAAACATAAAAGCCCATGCTTATTCTGGAATAAGAGTGATTACAGGGAGGAAGAAGTTATTCTAATATAACTACAGAAGTTTAACTACAGCAGTGCAATTGTACCTTGTAGCTAGGAGAGCATTTCTGTTGGAGACAAGCTCCAGTCACAGAAACACAATCTTAAAACATTGTTGACTTCATCCACAGAAATAACTCTGTGTAGTTTCAGGCCAATGATTCTTTACTTTTAGTAAATAACTTGAGTCAATAAAAGCACAAGGTTTCATATTTGTAGGAATGTATTCTGGCATCAGCATGACTGATGTCCTGCAAAACATGGGACCTCTGAGGTGCATGAAGCAGGCTGAGGATGGGTTGCTGTACTGATGCTGTTGTATCCATGATTTGGGGAATGATGCACAGGATGTTCTTCAGGTCTTTAGCTCTATGACAACTGGCAGAACAGAGGTAGGAAAACAGTACAAAACACCTGCCCAGAGAGTTACACCTGAGGCTATGTCTGAGGAGGTCAGGCTCTCCATTCTGTTTCTCCCCAAAACCTTTCTTCAAACCTGTCAGTTTTATCTGTATTTTAAAAACAAACCAAAACAGAAACAAACAACCCTCCAATATATCTTTGTCTTACTTTGCCTATGGCTTCCTTGTGAGATTCAAATATTGCAGTTTAGAATAATCTGGCTGGGATCGACCAGCCTCATGTTCCCTAGCAGGGAAGGTGCAAGGCAGGTCTTTGGTTGCACAGATTAGTCTCTGTATCTGTTCTGCTGCTCGTGCTGTTCTGCCAGGGCAGAAGGAAAATGAGTTGGTGTGTCATAAGAGATCCTTTTCTCCACTGAGTCTTGTTTGGCGGAGGGTCACCTGTGTTAGTGGCATCTCAGGAAAATGCCAGATAGACAACTTGACTCAGCAAGGATCAGCAGTGACCGATGGCTAAAGGGAACTGCTGAGGCAGTGGCATGGTGCCTTCCTAAGTGCCACCTCTAAAATGTGAAAAATCTGCACTGCAGATTCCCCCTCTGTCCTTCTAATTTGTTTGTTTTTGCTCTGAAGTGTGCAGCAGTGGATTTTATCTTCATGTCTCTGGAAAGGAGCCACGTCATTCCAGAATCACAGAATGGTTGCAGCAGAAAGGGAACTGTGCAGGTCATCTTGTACAAACACTCTGCTCAAGCAGGGGCACCTAGAAGAGCTTTCCCAGGTATATGTCCAGACACCTTTTAAATAGCTCCAAGGATGGAGATTCCACAACCTCACTGGGCAGCCTGTTACATTTTATGAAGAATATCTGATCCTACCCTGTCTTCTGACAGCAGCTTAGTGCACAGTTTGTTTTCACACCAGCAGCCACAGTTCATCTGATTGCTGTGCCCTGCTGGCCAGAAGGATGGCATTCTCCATCTGGGCATTAACCAATGGCAGCACTCCTGCCTGCTGCAGCATTACACTGCTACTCAGCTTTCCTCATGTCAGCACGCTTCTTAAAGCACGTGTGTTTTTCCCAATTAATTTATATTTTTAGGGAAAATATCTGACCTATTCTAGGATGGCATTTGTAGACTCATTCTGGAGGTCATCAAACACTTGTAGAACATATTTGTCTGTTGGTAGGACTGCTTTGGTGGCTTACTCTGTAGCCAAAACCTCACAGGATGGAGCATTCAGATTCTAGATTCTCTGGCATCATCATTTAATGTGTTATATATGTGAACACCAAGCAATTTACCTTACTTCATGGTTCCTGAGAAACTGCATTTTCAGTGTAGAAGACTTGAGATGGTCTATGCAAACACAATAGAGTATGTGAAGAGTATTTATTTTAAAGGTGGGAGATGTGGTTGCCTTACACAGGGGAGAATCAGATGTGAAAAAGTATATGGGAGGTTCAGGGAAAAAAACTAGAAAAGGTAGGATATGAAAGATTGAGAGAACCTGTTGAAAATCCCAGCTGCTTTCTATATGGTGTGTGCCACACTGAGATTATAAAATTTCTAAGCTGCTAAGTTGAGAGGAGTACCTGGAGCTCCTTCAAAGTCCATGAAACCCACGTAAGGAAATGCTGCAAGTGAACTCTGCAGGGGCTGGGAAATAGCATTACACATGGAGTGTGTTACCTGGATTAACTGTGCTCTTGAAGACAAGCCAATCTTCCCTTCTCACAGCCCTTCTTATTCCAATTGGAGCATTTATTTGTGGGTGCTGAATGTTCAGTCTGTTTTGACAGGTATTGCTTCTCTCTCTTCCATAGCTGCCTGCAGGTTACAGGTGCTGTTCTTACAGAATGCAATGGATATGTCTAGCAGGGAAAAAAGCTCACTTGCTTCTCTGCCTGTGCACTGAGCTGACTGCAAGTGAGTACAAACACAGCAGCACAGCACCAAGCCCTTGCTTACATACCTGCCTCATTAACAAGATTTAGAATTCATGACTGTGGTGAAGTGGCTTCTAAAGTTCAGGTAATGTCTGGCTAGCAAGGACAACCAGCAGAAAATTCTCATGCATGTTGGTCTATAAAGACATCTCCTGTGGATACAACACATTAGGAGGTTGGAGTAGTGTCACAGGGACAACATTTGGAGGCTTTTTTGTCTAAACATAATTATCTCTTTAAAATATGAGAATGTGTTTTAGGGTATTTCATCAACTTGACTGCAAGAATTGATGAAAAGGGAAGACATAATTAGAGAAGTTTTGCCAGATGTTTGTGAATTCTAAATTTTGAAAGTACAGGTATGATTGCCTGACAGAAATATCTTCAGGAACCCAGTAGTTTTACTTAGCTTGGCACAGGCTTGAAAACTTTGCAGTGGTGGAAATAAAATTGAGATATGATTGCTTTTTAACAACATGTATATTTGCAAATTATTAGTATAAATAAAAAACACCCTTGGGTAGTTCTTAAATTTGGCAAATGAATCAAACCTTTACAGGCATCATTTACAGAGATGAAAGCATGTGGTCCAGGGTAAAAAGCAAGGAGAGTGTGGCATCATATTAAATGCTGAAACTTACACAGTGACTTAGAAGCATATTTCACTAGGTTAAAGGGCAGGTTTGAGTCTCCTTCTGTAGGCTAAAATATATAAAGCCCTTCAAAAGAAAGAGTTGATGGGTAGAAATGGAAGCTCCTAATTTATGTCAATACACATTTTATAAAATGTGAAGAGTTTAGGTGAAGTATGCTCCTTTTCAGGCAGCAAATAGAATTGTGACAGCTTTTAAATAGAGTGCACGTTCTCTTTTTTCTTGGAAAAAACCCCATTGATGTGAAATTGAAAACTCCTTTCAGATGCCTGCTTGGCTGGCAGGGTGTCAAATTGTTTGGCTTGACTGTCTCTCTCTTTCACTCCCTTCACATTGTTTACAGACAACATCCTCAGCTCCAACTGACTGTATGTAAACAGCAGCTAATTATGGGCCAGAGGATTTGGAAAAGGGAAACCAAGTGAAAAGGGAAATTTGGAAAAAAAAAAAGCCCCATACTAAAGAGTCTCCACATCTTAGACAGGTCAGGAGTATACCTTGCTGCAGGCAAATCACTAAGTGCTGTCCTAAGCAACGGGTGTGGGATGAGAGAGAGAGAAAGGAGGTAGAAAGAAACCAAAAATGTTTTCAGACAAGTGCTTTCTGGCATCTGATTATAACTGGGAAAGTGGGTGACTCCCAGCTTTGCCTCAGGTTGTGTACACTGGTTTGAAAGGTCTTCTAGACAGAGCATATTTGCCAAACTCAGGGAGGAGGGGGCACTTCCCACAAGGCACTTTCTAATCAAAGTGCATCAGAGCTGCACTGCCAACACGGATCTTAGTTGGATTCATAACTTTGGTATTCCTGTAAGAGTTTCTTGATTCAGGTATCATAGAGGCTTAAACCAAATTTTGCTGGTGTGTGCCTGTGGTAGCCCAGGTTTGCCTGCAATGTGTACTGGAACTTGTGTGCCAAATCATTCAGGGCCATTAGTCCTGCAGTGCCTTGCCATGGTGCTCTTGGGAGACAGGCAAGTTATCCTGCAGCTGGAGCAGCTGGAAAGGAGTCTGGAAAGGAGTCCTAAAGCCTCCCAGGCCAGCATTCTGTGAGATAGGACACGGGTGGCTGTGAAATCCAAAGTGTATTTGAATGGTTTTGGAGGGGAGGGGCTCACATCCGTGCTGAAGAGTGTGATGGAGCAGGGAAGCTCATGGGAGATTGTTGGCCACTTACGGATTAAGAGTTATTATTAAATTTTATTATAACATTATTATAATATTATTATATTATTTATAATATTATATTATAATATAATATTTAATAAAGAGTTTTAAAAT
>VXBC01007350.1:230854-262672 GCA_013399945.1 Ploceus nigricollis
GTTCCTGTAAAAGTGTCATCAGATCCAGGGTGGGGTAAAGCAAGAGGAAGAGCTCCACCCAAGCTTAGTGGTTAGGACACTCATCTGAGATGTGGGAGATCCAGATTCAAGTCAGTGTTTTCCTGGTTCAAAGCAGGGACTTGAACCTGCTGACTATGGAGTTGAGGATTCAGGGCTTGGTCTCCCAGCATATTTGAGAGGTTTTAGTTTTATTTTGTGTTGTGTTGAAGACAAATTTCAAACAATGAAATGATTTTGCTGGAAATGGAGTATCTCTTTTCAGGCCAGCCCTAATTCCCTACATGGCAAACTCAACCAGGGCTCTCAGAATCAGACTTTGCCACGGATTTGGACATGAATATTTGGAGGCAGAGCCACAACTGAGTGTCCTTTGGGCTCTGGGAGTGGGTGTGCAGCAGTTAGCTGTGTCTGCTACACATGGGCACCCACCACATGCCAAACCTTCAAGGACCAGAGGTTGCCACCAGAGCACTTCACACATGCATAAATACAGAAGAACCAGGGCAGTTTTTCTACACTGCAAATAATCTTAAGATAATATTTCTTGTGTCTTCCTGCTCGTCATCTTTCACTGCATTCACAGAATTCACAGAATGACCAGGCTGGGAGAGACCTTCAAGATCAGGAGTCCAACCCAGCCCCAACCCCTCAGCTAAACCCTGGCACCCAGTGCCACATCCAGGCTTTGTTAAACACACCCAGGGATGGTGACTCCAGCCCCTCCCCGGGCAGCCATTCCAACCATTGCATTGGTTCCATTCACAGGGATTTGGATTATCTGCAGCATGCTGGGACACACTTAGAAAAGCTACACATTTAAGTAGCTTTGCTGGAAGCTTTCAGTCCAGCCAACAAATAAAGGAAGGAGCTGATTGGGAGGTTATCTGAACACAGAAAGTAAAAGTGAGCTCATTGAACAAATACTACCACTTCTGTGAAAATCTCATTAAGTGTTTAGTGTCTGACAATATGGTTTGTTCTTTAACAGAAATAATTGTGGTTCATTCTGATGTATCCCCACATTTTGGTATATTCAGCTGACCTATCATCACTTCAGACAAGCTTTCTCACAACACGTGACTACTCATTTTCTTCTCAATGAAGGAAAACTCTACTTTGCCTTTACTGAAAAACAAACTTGCATGAGTGTGTAATTACACCTGGAGTATTTTCTAAGGAAAAACTTTCTGGTTTGGAATTAAGTTAGATTTTGTTGAACTAACACTCCACAGTTTAATGCATGTATTTTTGCTACTTGGCAAAATACTAGTATTTAGTGAGAGAAACTGTTTTGGTTTCTGAAAAACTGTAAGGGATTCCAGGTAAAGAGAAATTATAATGTGATGAGAGACATTGAGAAAGAACATTTAACTTTATGTTTATAAAGCTGAGCTATAGCAATGGAGTGACTACTTACGTAATAGATCAGACTCAGCTGGGGAATGGTAATTTGTGCCTATTTATCTTGAAGATCTATCACTTTTAATGAAGGATAATAGCACTCACAACAGCCACATACATGCCTGGAAAAAGCCCACGTGTGTAGGTGCAAAAATTTGCCTTGCCTCGGGCACATACACTTCAAAAATTGGATGCTGTGGTTATAGGTTGGTTTTGGCAGAATCAAGAAGAAAAAAACCCACACCACACAATACTGGTATCTCATCAATTGTAACACTGGATCTCTTTAACCCTTCGATTTGCTTTTCCCCAAATCTTTGTTGTGCGCACCACAGTAATTTTGGAGTTACATGTTGGAATTACCACAAATTTGAACAACTAAAACCATCTCCTGGTACTAGTTTGGTTTTGTGCTGTGAAAATTGAGTCTATGCTTGTGCCAGAAACTGTTTATCATTTACACTACTGGAGGCAGCACCTGAAACTGCACTGTGCTGGGGGCTGGGCAGAGGCTGTGCAAAATGTTTGTGTAGGATGTGAGTGTGGCTGGGGAGCTGCTCTGTCCTTGCTCAGAGAGCTGGCACTAAGCCTCATGGTGGCTGCAGCTGACAGCCTCGAGAAGAGGAAAGGAGAGACAGACACGTGTCAGCAGCAACCAGCCCAAGGAGCCTCTGGTGAGAGACACCTCACACTGTGGTTCTGATGCCTCAGGTTTAACTTTTCTATTTTTCAGATTCTGTGATGCTTTAGTGTGTGGGTCTGGGCTTCATATCAGGGGATGGTGAGCTCTGTGCACAGAGCAGGGAGACAAAACAATTCCTTCTCTAGCTGGGGACCAAGGACAAATGATCCAAATCTCAGGCCCAAGAGCACAAACAACGTGGGCTGAAGAGAGAAAACAAGCAGGATGGGACTGCATGGGCTAAAGCTGGAACTGGACAATGAACTCCAAGATGTAAATGGAGCAGAACTGATCAAAGTGAGAGACCCTGTGACCAGTCATCCATTTCTGTGACAATTTTGGGTTGTGCAGCCCAAGGTGGATCCATTGAGGCTTCTTAATAAATCCCTACTTTATTCTTTAGCTCTGTCTAGTCTCTGTTCTAGGTCAGCCTTCTCAAGGCATCAGTTCCACACCAGCACCTTAGCACTGTATGATCCTTGCACCTCTGGGCAGGTGTGTGGCCGTCCAGCCCCTGCAGCAGCAGCAGCGTGCACAGCAGTGTGCCCTCCTGATGAGATGCTAAGGTGTTAATAGAGAGACAAGACTTATGGGGAGCACGAGGTGATGCCTTCCCTGCAAACCTCCAGCAGACTGGTTGTTGAAACCTCCAGCAGCAAGGTTTCACAAGGGGGTACAGCCAGGTAACTTTCTTCATCACGCCTTTCTGGGGAAGGGAGACAGGGAGAGCTGACTGCTCTGTACATGTAACCTCTCTAGCCCTGGTCTTGCAGAGACTCTTCCTGTTTCTTTACTGGCTTCAATGGCAGTCAAGTCATTGCAGATCTCCTTGTAGGACTGGGGTCATCATTGATCCTGATGAGCAGCTACCCAAAATAGCTGTTGTTACTGACTGTGGGTTTTTAGCAAGATGGTGTTCTAGCACAGCATCACTAGGGATCACACTCTTAGTTGCTGCCAGGTTTGCTGCTCATTTTAACTGAAATATCTCTCATCTCAGTTTTCCACATGGACTATCTGTTACTGATGAATTCCTAATTCAGAGCAGAGAGGCCTCTCTCGTGGTGTACAAGGTACTGTGAGTGTCCCTCCTGCAGCAGACCTGTCCCTCAGTCCCTGCAGTGACCCAGTAGCCCCATGTGCAGGGCACAGCATGTGGCTCTGCAAATCAGTGACTGGCTGCACCTGGCCTCCAAGGTGACAGCAGTAAGTGTGGCCATGGCACTGTGCTGGGCTGCTGATGGCACCCCAGAGGGTGGGCACTTGTAAGAATCTGTCCTGTCCTACTTCAGTCTCCACAGTCACACCACATCCCACACAAGGCCTGCTGCTGTGGGCCAAAAGGTGTCTGGGTGCTTAAGGTTTGTTTGCCTTGTGTGTGCCAGCTGTCTTTCACAGAGACTTCCTCTGGCTGTAGCTACACTGATGCACCAATAGCCACAAAAACCTTTTCTTCTTTCACAAAAGCTTTTTCTTTTTTCACAGCTATCTTCTATATTTAGCTGAAAAGCAAGTGGTTTTTGTGCCTCCTAAACCCAAAAGACTTCTAAAATGCCAGGTCAAGACTGGGTGTTTGAACAGCAGGAATTGAGGAGGAGGCTCTTGTGAGCACATCTGTGGCAGGAGGACAGTCCCCAGCTGGGCTATGTCACATCTGATATCCTGCAGGGAGGGTTTCCTGTGACCAAATCCTCATCCAAGCACAGAGGAGAGACACAGGTACTTGGTGGGAGATGCAGCCTCCCCAGGACACTGGCCTGCATTTGAGACATGTTTAAGCAGTTTCTGGATTTCCAGATTAACTTTCTTATTTTCAATTGAACATACCTTGCTTTTCAACCTTTTTGGTTTTGTCCCAGTTACTGTACTTGTCTGTGGAAAGACCAAATAGAAAGCTCATGCTTAATGTACCTTTTTCAGGACAAAAACCCCAGCCATTTTATGAGGATTGCTTCTTACTGCTTCCATTAGAGACATCTCTGAAAACATCTGGATTTTTCCATTTAGTAAGAACAGCTCATCTGATAATCCGTCCAAAATATTGCCTCTGACAATGAGAGGTAAAAAATTGCTGTATTCTTGCTTTTCTTTCTTTTTAATTTTTTTTTTAATCTCTATTTAGGACAGCTAATAATTTTTGCAAAGCAATGTGTGAAGAAAACACATTTATTAGTATGTGGTTTTAGAGGGAAGAATTTCTTTTGTGTATGCTGCTTCCACAAGCCAGAGCAGTAGAAAGCTTTTCTACTCAAGAGCCTCTGTAAGTACATTGTATTTAAGGTGTTGGTTTTGTTAGATGGTTAATTATTTTTATTTAAAAATACATAAACAGTTTAGCTGAGTTATTTAAAATCCATTTGGTTTCATTATAGCAGATATTTAGTTGCTTGCCATTTACAGTGTATTTCTCAAAACACTTTTCTCCTTTCTGTCATTGCTAGCTGCCTTTGTTTCTGTCAAAATATGCAACATTTTAAAATTACATTAAAATGGTTTAAAATTAGACTATATGAGTATAATTTGGAAAATATGTTAGACTTAGTCTAATGAGTCAGACCTACTTTCTAGATAGATTTGATATATTTTCATATTGTATCTGAGTGTTAATATCTCAATGAAGTAAATAAAAGGAGAATGAAAGCAAAAAATGCTCCAGTGAAGTAGGAAAAAATAAGAACAGTGTAAGTATAGGAATGAATGGGAGCTATTTCTGCATTATTTTTTCCCCTAAATTCCCTTCTATTTTGCAAAGATTTTTCTAGACAAAGCTTTACCTAGGTAACATTCCCCTTTCAAGTTAAAGAAACATAAATTTATTCAATAAGCCTTCAACTCAGAGTGGAGATTTCCATTCCTTAACACACACCAAGGAGCTGTGCTCATGCATTCAGTACTGTTTACAAAAATGGACTAATAAGAGAAAATAGCTTTATCATTGTGGTTTTCCTTGTGGTCAGCATCAGCACAGGAGAAGGAAGGGTATGGAGGAAGGGCAGTCACGTTTCAACAAAAGACAGCAGAGCAAATCTTGCTGTTAGGTGGGTGCAAGGCCAGAGCTAACTGCCAGCTTTAAATGAGTGGATGCAGAATCACTCTGCTGCATCCAGAAAAGAGGATCTGGTGCTGCCCCAATAGAATTATTCCAGGGAAGTAGGAAAAAATCTAATGTACTGTTCCTGCTTGCATGTTTAATTTGCTCTCGCAAGAGACAATCTTTGGGGGTAAATTTTCCCAAGCAAGTCTCTTTAAGCCCACTGAAGTAAGATTTTCAATCTTACTTCAACCTCTGTAGTTGATCCAAGGTTTGTGCTCCAACTGCCAAGCCCTGAGCAGCCTCCTAATTATTTTCCACCATGGATTTATGCACCAGTTTGCCATTACTTGAGCTAAGTACCAGATGCATGTTCCTCTGGTAACCTAAATCACAATATACACATGGATAGCAGTGACCTAGAACCATACAAGTGTTTCTCTGGTCCCTCCTCACAGAATCCATGGGTAAAAAATGAGGAACTAAATATAAGAGTTGGGAATGAGACAATTCTGTGGCCCTTGACATATGAACTGTGCAGGGTCCCATGTATTTCTAGCAAAGGGCACCACAGAAACTCTGTCTGGAACACAGTCCTGCACAGAGCTGAAGTCACCCCTGCCAGCCAAAAAGCCTGGTGGCTCCAGTGGTGTTTGCATGACAGGCACTGGGGGGGACTGAGGCCCTTTGCAGGCTCCTCTTTGGGTGAGTGATGGGCTGGTACCATCACTATAGGAGTATTGATACATGTGAAATGCCTGCTGTTGCAAAACATTAAATTGCTTTAAATTGCATTATACTAGATCTTTTGGATGAATAATTTGCAATATTCTCTTGCCCAAAGGGCCCTGTCTTGAGGTCTTTTACCTAGCTTAGTTAGGTTCCCAGTGACGCTGAAATAAGAGTTGAGGCAACTGGGTTTGGAAACTTTACAAAGAAAACATATGTATCCACTTTGCTCAACATGGGTGTCTGAAGAAATGTTAAAAGGTGTCCAAGATGCAAATGTTTGTTTATGAAACATTTGAGAGAATTTCACAATGGCATATAAGAGCAGCCTAATTTTCCATTTGAACCCTTGTACATCAGATATGAGCCATGTGGATATCCACTCAGCACCTGTCCTCCGTTCCCACTGGCTGGGGTTTCGTGAGGTTAGCGTGACAGCAGAGTTTCTTAGCCTGCAGCACCACGACTGCCTTGAGCTAACCCAGGTGTGTGTTCCTCCTGACAAAGGTGTCTAACAGGCTCTGCTGCCCCAGCTGTGCTCAGCACCTGTGCTGATGGAGCCTGTGGGGAGCACAGGGTAGCTGATCTATTGGGTTGAATTTTATGGGAGTGGGTTCCCAGATCCAGCTCCTGTGCAGTCACACAGGGATTAGGACGTGCACAAGGTAAGAGATAACATGATCAGACCCACCCCTTGCAGCAGCAGCCCTCACTTAGTGCACCTTGGAGCTCCATGGTGTTGTTTTGGGTTTTTTTGGCTGAATCACAGAACTTTCTGGGTTGAAAGGGACCCACAAGGATCATCAAGTCCAACTCTTAAGCGAATGAACCATACAGGGATGGAACCCACAAACCTTGGCATTATTAACACCTAATTAGTGTTGCTAATTAACCTAGTTCTGTTGCCCTAACCCACAGAACTGATCTGAGGGTCAATGTTGGCTCAGTGTTAGTGCAGGGGACCCTTCAGTACAAAGTGTGAAACTAGATCCTTGCACTGGGAGCGCATGCAGGCTTCCCAAGGTGCCACGAGGTGGATTTCTCGCTAACGATGAGATCTTCAGCAGCCTGACTTACTACAAAGTGTCCAGAGATGGCTTTCTCGCTCCACCCTCTTTCCCCTGTTGCTACAGCTCAGGATAATAATCAAAGGCTGGGAAGCAGCTGTCTGCAAACTTCATAGAAATTCTCCCAATTCTTTGGCATATTATAGGAGAATTTCTTCTTAGTTTCTGTCAGTTCTATTTTAGAGTGTGACTCACATTGCAAAACTATGATGCAGCACTCGAGTGTGCATTGCAGAGTTTCCGGGATCGTGCGGAGCTGCAAACTTTCACTTCACGCCACTGTGCTGCACACTAATGGGTGAACTTTCTAAACTCAATGTTCTGAAAGCATGGAGGTATTTTGAAATAAACCCTGAGTGGATAAAAATAATCATCTAGTATTTTACTGCCAGTTAACCTTTTGATGAAATAAAGTATAGAGTCTGGCAGTACAACTCAAAGTCCAGTTGGTCTCAGTGGTGCTGTTCATGGAATAGCCCCTCTTCTGGGCCAATGAATCAGAATCTGCAGCTGATTAAATTATCTCTAAATTCAACATCAATGAACAGGGAATATGCAGAAAGGAGCTATAATTACCACACAGTCATAGACCAGGGTAAGTGGACATTTTTTGGTAGTGTACTTCATAATTATTGAACCTTAGCTGAAGTCCTAAAGTTGTGGATTAACTCCAACAATAAAGTTGTGGATGCAGCTGAGACAGGAGTTGATATATTCTGTAGGTCACCTCACCTTTTTAGCATTTTCAGCTTTAGTCTGAGAAATAGTCTCTTTCCCTGTGCCTTCCCCTCTTTCTGGCTCAGTTACTCTGTAACGATTCAATGCAAATTTGAACAGTGGCTCTTAAAAAAGCTGAGAAAGCCCTTCCTCCAGTGTCAGTGGGGCAGTAGGTATGTTCCTCAATTACAGAAGGGAATTCAGCCTGTTTCCCTTCCACACTGTCCTTCTGGGTGAATTTTTGCCTCTGAGCTGTTATTGAAGGGGGGATGAAGCCAATGGTCTTATAAGAAGATGACCATGCTCTGTGAGGAGCCTCCCCTGCAGGGAGCACTGGGGTTCCTGTTTGCTTGAGCAGTGTAAGGCAGGTGGAGGCAGCTCCTGCGAGTCTGCTGCACAGGTCTAGGGCTTACCTGTGCCCACATCGGGCACACCTGTGGGGGGAATTCAGACCAAAAGCAGCTGGGACTTTGACAATTAGGGTCTTCTTTCTCTCCAGGCAGTGAGTTCTGTCAAACATATTGTTAGAGTAAGTTTTGTTGAATCAAACAGAGAATTTCCCGATCATATTAAAATTAACACAATAAAAATATTAAATTCAGTCCTGATGTGACTCCTAATTGAATGGATTCGCCAGGAACTTACTGTGCTATTATATATCTCAGCTAGTGGCAAAAACTCTGTGGACATTGGTACAAATAGTGAAATTTGAGTTCTAGGTCTCATGGTAGAGATCTAGACCTGAATTATGTTTGCTCATGACAGTTTAGACTCTTGGTGGTGTTTCAGTATCATTTGAAAGTTCATTTTTATTTTAAAGCTCTTACATGAGACGTCAAAGATTCTCTTCTCAGGACATTGTGTTGTGTTGCTGATTTGAGCAGGAGTTTAAGCATTTTGAAGGAGCAGATCCTGAACTGGCATGTTGAGTGCAGGTGGATGTTGGACCCTGGTGTTCCATTACCTTATCAGTGCTTATCTTTGGTGACATCCAGTAATCTGGGAGCTGGGGTGGGAACCCCCTACGGGTGGGTTTTCTTGGGAGCAGTTTGGTTATTTTGGATTCCAGTGTAGTCTGAAAATGTTAGAAGCTGAGCTGATCCACTTGTTCTACAACAACTCCAGGGTTTGGGTTTTTTTGATAAACTGGTAGTAGGAGGTAAAGATGAAAAAATAATTACAAGGAACATGGTGAGAAATCAGTTCTGTAAAGGTGGCTGAGTCCTATTTTTCTCCATCAGTTTGCTGCCCTTGCTGTTTGTATAATTCATTGCAAAATCTTTCTGACAAGCCTTTTGTTTGGTGGGGAGGACAGAATTATGAAAGTGCTTTGTTGAGCTCCTAATTCCCCGAGCTGTCCTGGTGTTGACACCTAATGTACCAGAGCAGCATGACAGTTAAGATCAGCATAACCAACAGATAATATCAGTAAAGGTTTTATTTCCTATGCTAATCAAATGTGGTATCACTGATATCTGATGACAATTTCTATCTTTTTAATGACTTTCCCTCTGTGGAAAGCCTTGAATACTCAGCTATAGTTGCATTCCTGGAATCATTTATTCACTGCACAGAGATGCAATAAGATGTTGGCTCCAGTTAAGCCAAGACTGAATTGTGCCTCAAGGACTCAGCCAGCCAGCTGCTGAATCTTTATCAAACTGACACAGACAACCCTCATCCCTGATAGGGAGATTGAATACCCCTCACAGAACATGATCTTCATTCAGCCTTTGAAGCATCACAGTGTAAACTGGAGCACACACTGCCTTGCTGGCTGGGCACAGAGGGAGAGATGCCTGCAGCCCTTTACCTCTGCCCTCACCAGCTGTGGCACAGAGACTGTGCTGCAGGTTCCAGGGAGCTTGGGGATGTATTTGGACAGCTGCAGAACATGAATAAGGGCAAGAAAAAGGGCTGTCTCTGGGCAAACATGTCCTGATTTATAATAGAACTATATTTATGTTAGTCGTAACCACATTATTCAATATAATTGGGGTCAAGAATTGAATGAGTCTAAAAGAATGCAAAAAATAGTTTCAAAATTCCTATTATAAATAAAGACCTGGTTTAGAGGTTTTGTGAGAACTCCAGAAGCTGAAAGGGTAGTAAACCCCCAGTGTTTTCCAAAAGACAATGCCAGAAAAACCACATGAAAATTCCTCTCAGTAGAGACTGACTGCTTTAATTTTTTTTTTTTTATTTTTTTTTTTTTTTTTTTGTGTTTAATTGGCAGTTTAGGTAAGAGGCATGAGACTGTAAGGAATTTGGGGCCAAACCTTCCCCACTGTATGTAATTGAAGAACATTCAGCACCCATTGCCTTGAATAACACTACAAAAAATATAGCATAGAAATGCAACAGCAGTGATGATCNTTGGGTGCTTGTTGGTCTCTCATGCTGCCCTCACTGTCAATTTATTTTCACACCATTTCTGTGCAAGCTGACCAATTCATCACTGGTAATTCTACTACCAGTCAAGAGCAGGGACTTGCTGTGTGTGGCTGCCAGGAGGCAGTTTCCACCCCCAGCATGCACCAAGGTATCAGCAGCTGTCAGTCAAACAAAGCCATGGCAGCTCCCTCCAGACTTATGTTGAGTTTGTTAGATTTCCAGCTGGGAAATGTATGTATTTTCCCCTGGCTGCATTTTGGATGGCTGGCCACTGGGCTGAGGCCAGTTTGCATTTTTTTGCTACCCTAGAGCAACATCTGTTTGAGGAGTTCCTAGTATCTGCCTAATTTTTTTGCATCTTGCATCTTTGCTTATGCTCTGCCTGGTAGGATGATACCAAGCCCATAGTGGAAGCTGTGCCTTGGCACAACTTTTAAAACATGAATTTTATATGTTTAGCTCTGTCTAAAGGGATGCTATTTCCATCAAGGAGAACTCTCCTGTCTATTGCTTCTCTTCATGGTTTTCAAATAAATGTGAAGTTTCCCTCCTTTCCCAAAGCTTCTCTTTCTACCTGCTCCTCCCTTCTTCCATGATACTCTGGGAAATGCTGACACATAGTTCTCTGTGATCAGCTTTTTATGGCTGTGTTGCCATAACTAAAGAAATTGTCTTCATTTTTGACCAAAAAACCCACCAGAATGTGACTTGTAAGCTATAGTAATGCAGCTAACATTTTACAGTTAACCTTTGCTCTTCAGTTAAAGCTGTTATCTCAGGCCTAAGCCAAGGGTCACAGATAAAACCTCCCTGGTTTTTTCCACCTCTTAAGCTGAGTTGCATCAGTGAACCATTAACTTAGCAGATTATTTACTGTTACCTTTATGGAAGAAATGCACACTGTACAGCTTCTGCATTGCATGGCTTTGATTTGTGTATGGCCCCAGTTCTACAGGTTCCTCAGTGAGGCAGGGCCTTCATGCCATAGAAAAGTAAACAGGCAACCAAAATTTGCCTGAACAGTAGCCAGAACAGAGACATTCACATACTTTTGTCCTCATATCTTTTCTGTTTAACATGCACCACTAAGGGTCCTGATGTGCACTGGCAAAAAGCTAATTACAGCAACTTTAGACTCAGATAAGTGCTAGCCTCCAGTCAGACTGCAAAGGCTGGCACCTGAGTTGTGCCTGGATCCTACAGGGAGCTGCAGCCAATTAATTAGAGCTCCCTGGTCTGAGAACAGGTTACAAGCTGGCCCCAGCACTGATTAGAGCAAAATTAGAGAAGAGATTACAATGCCTTGGGGCTGCCCTAGCCATGACCGGGTGCCAGTGGCCATTGTGGCCTGTCACAGCATGGCTTGTGCTGGGCTACCCCTCTGTGCCCTTGCTGTGCCCTTGCAGGGGGCTGCAGGAACCTTGCACCAACTCTGGCAGGGTAAAATAGCCAGGCTGAAAACGAGTGAGTTCTTCCAAGGGGGCAGTGAAAGTGAAAAAAATGAAAGTCTCCAAAAATCCCCATGAAAGTGGAGAGGCCATGGGCTGACTAAATCATCCTCCCAATGGGCAGCTCAGCAGGAAGAGACAACACAACAGGAGACATCTGCCAGCAGTAACCAGCTTTTCTGCTCCTTCACTAGCAAAGAGAGCCTTCCTGGCATGATGATTTTCCACTTCCACTTTCACCAGCCTATCTTTGAGGGTCAGATTTTACAGCCATTTTTGGGGGTGGACTTCCCTCTTTCTTCTCCTGCACACTCCTCTTTGCTGTTGCCAAATGTCACCTCCCCTCTCAACATGTTGGAGCTCCCCAAAGCAAGGGGAGTGGGTGTGAGGAAACAAAGGGATTTGTCTGATTCAAGTTCCATTTGGTTTTTCAATCAGTTGGGAAATAAATGTGATGTCCCCCTCCACTCCCTATTGACTGGGCCTGTGCATGTAGGTCAGGCATCTGGAACTGGATTTCCCAATGGTTAGGAAAGAGCTTAATCCTTTAGAGGAGATTTGCAAGGAGGTGTGGAATAAAAGGGAGAGGTTCCCAAAGCCCTTAAATGGAGCCAGGGAGAGGTGATTCACTCAGCTCTGCTGGCTGCCTTTTACAGATGCCCTTTAGAGGAGGCCAGAGCTCCTAGAGAAGTGTGGTACAAGCCAGCTTTGGCTGCTTTTTTTTGAGTTTACATTGACTTCAGCTCATCTCTTGACAAAGCAGAGCTTACTACTGCTTGCTTTCTGTACCATGGGGAGGGGTAATGTGAATTTCTTTTGACAAGCAGGTTTAGCTCTGCACAGCATTGCTGCTTTTCTAGTGGGGATAGCTGGGTCTGACAGGGGTGTGAGGGAACAGAGCAGGAGCTTGACCCACCTGCTCTGTAGGACATGGTTTGATGATGCTGCAGAGGCTCTGCATGCTCTGAGCAACCCCCAAAGGGCTTTGGACTGCTTTTAGAAGCAAATGCCCTGTGGCAGCATGCAAGACTGGGGACAACACTTCTGGCTGCTATCCTGATAAATCCAATGTGCCAAAAATGGCTCCATTTCTGGGGAAAAGGAGGACAAACAGAGAAAAAGTTGGGATCTCACTACACAGACACACAGCTGCCTTAAGCACATTGCTGCTGTGCATTGTGCAGCACTGTTCAGCTTGAGGCTGGGTTACCCAGCCATGTCAGGGAGAGACACTGATCTGTCTTTAAGCACCAGATTAAACCACAGAGCCAGAGGCTGGTGGCAAATTTGGTCTGCTTTCCTTCCAAAGCCCAAGAGTACACTGCCCTCTTGGATACAGGTCCAAGATTTCACAGCTCTCAGTTGTGATGTCTTCTTGCCCTCTGCTCTGATGCTGCTGAGGCCACTCAGCAGCTGAGGAGCTCATGCCCTTATACCCCTCTTTGAGGGCTCAGGACACACAGTACCCACCATGCAGAGCCCATTTCCCTCACCCTGCACATGCAGGACATAGGCAAGCACAGGGAGGACACCCCTTGCCATGCCCTGCAGCTTGTGTCAGCATCTCCAGGTCCCCTGCCAGCAGCCCCCATCATCCCCACACACCCTGCCAGACCCCATCTCCCACTTCTGGCACTGCCCAAATGCAGTGCAGCCCTCAATGCTCTTTCCAGACAGCATAATGAATGAAGGGTTATAATCTGAGGCTAATGCAGAGTCCTGTGTAAATTTCCTTTCCCCACCTGCTCCAAAGGAGATGTTGTATCTGCACCTGGCTGTATGGGACAAGACCTTGTGCTCCCAAATCAGAGTCCCCCTTTGCCCTGAGCTGTGCACAGAGATGTTGTGGTAGGGGAGTCAGAGGAAGCAGGCTGAGAAGAGAAACAAACCTCTCTGAGTGCATGGCACCCTCATTCAAGTCAAACTCAAAAGTCCTGTTTGCTGCATGGATATGACACCCTTCTCTTTTCTCTTTCCCAGCCCAGGTACCCTTCACACAAACCAGCCCATATCAGTGAACCTGGATCTACTTGGCTGCCACACTAAATTATGTTGGGTGAATTTTAAGTAACTTTAAATGCACTCACTGAATGAGCTTTGAACTCATTTTGGTAAGACCAGTGTGTCTTTGTGAGTGGTTGATGCTTTTAGTTTCCAGCTCTAACATGGTTCTGTGCTTCAGCCCCTGCTCTAGCCATGCTTCTTTGCCCCTTTTTAAAGACTCCTTTAGATGTAGGACTGGGTAGATTATGACTGTGTGGCTGACAGTAAGGTTGTGGAGGAAACTGTTCAGTCCTACCCTCAGTGCTCATGGTGCTGCTCATAATCAGAGTCAAGATAACAATCTGCAGTGTTTTTCCAAAGGAATGAAGCTATAATTTTCCTCTGCATGACTTTAGCTCTGAAGAGGAGTTTGTTTTGCCCCTTATTACAATAGATGATTTCAGAGTTGAGCAAGATAATGAAAAAGTTGAGGTTAAGTAAGGTCAGGAAGAGAAAGCCCATGTGGCCTTAAGTGTCCTTAACAGGTGGATTTTAAGTACCTTTTTCCTTCTCAGGAAGACACAAATAATTCAATTCTGATTTTCCCATGGCTTGAAACCTCTATTATTACTGTTTTATATTTTCTTCTATTCTGTGCCTCAGTCCATGTGTTATTTTTAGCTGCCTGTTGCTCTCTCCTATAAATGCAAAATTTCATGAAAAAACCTTCAACTGCAGAGCAGGACTGAGAGATGCAGGAAAAGTAACACCAGTGTTGCTAGCTGTGTTCATGGTGGTACTGTCTGATAGCTCAGCTCTCTGGGGTGCATTTGTAAGAAGCCCTACTCAGGGGTATGTCTTGGGAAGAAGGCAAACTTATCTTTGGGCCATTCTTCCTCTGCAGGATTTGTGGCATGGCCTAGATTTTTTCCCCAGGACTTTTCTTCCAGAATTTTATAAAGGGAAATCATTGTTTTTCAGGAAATGAGATATTTCATGTTGACCCTTCCCTCCCACAGAGGCTTTAGCTGGTGATATTAATTGCTCAAATTCTGCAAGGAGGAAACTTCAGCTATGTGGAAGGAAAAAGCAAACTCAGGCTCTTTCAAGCTCCTTCTTACCATATTCATTGGCACTCAAAAGAGTAAGAACATAAATCTGTATTGAAAATGCAGGTACTAAAATTCTGAACACGGTATTTTTCTTCTCTGTGTTTAGATCCACCCTCATTCATTGTGTAGCAGTTCCAATGAAGTCAGTAGATTTTTCCCTACAGGAAAAAATGCACAAAGATTCAGGGTTTGCACAGAATTCAGTCCTCTGTAGTTTTTGCTTTAGGGACCACAGTGATCTCCTTGTCAAAGCTGGGAGCAGTGCACATCATCCCTCTAATTCCTACTCCCCTAAAACAAATGTTGTTCTACCTCTTGAAGGCAGGGGGTACCAGTGCATTCCCCCTCCACTGCAGTTTCTGCAGGACTTCCTCTGTGAAAACTTCATCATTTCTAAGTTCACTCTTTCTCTCAGTCACTTGTCTGTCTTTAAAACCAGTTTCATTTATATATTGCTTAATCAGTGCTGTTCTTATTTTATTTTTGGATCTAGAATTTAGACCTGTAAGGTGGCTCTGAGTAAGCCATTGCTAAGATCCAGTGAGCTCCTGGGTCCTTGGAAGTAGAGAAAAACTGGGATGAATCCTCTTCTGTTTGCTCTCCCTGCCAGACCTTGTAAGCTCACCTGGGCCCAAAAAGCAGGCTCAGGTCAGGTGTTAAAAGCTGAGCACCAACACTGGAGCCATGCCAAACCACCAGAAAATGCTGCCCTGGATTTGTCACTGTGTAGGTAGGTTTTGCTATTAGCTTTCATTTTAACCAAGCTTGGGAGAGGAGCTATGGCAGAGATAGGAATGGAACATGCCCAGGGTGATGGGAGCCTCAGGGGGGCTGTGCACAGAGCACCCTGGGCTGTGCACAGAGCACCCCTGGGCTGTGCCTGCTGAGGGGGGCTGTGCACAGAGCACCCCTGGGCTGTGCCTGCTGAGGGGGGCTGTGCATGCAGGGAGAGCCCTTGGATGGATGCAGCAGAAATCCTGTTGCATGCGTGTGATGTCTGTTAGGGCACAGGATGGCATGAATGCATGTCTGCTGCACTTGTATGCATGTCTGCTGCTGCTCTCTGTCCCAGGGGTTGTGCCATTTACATTTTGAAATGGCTAATGATGTTTTCTATTTTATTTTGGTATGAACAAGGAAGTGCATGCACAGCCATCTTCACAGTCAGCCATTTTCAGTTCTCCTTTTTTTCTTGTCCTCTCTTGGGCACGAGAACTCCTGTGAGTGTGTGTAGCTCAGAGGCAATCCATGATCACTTCAGAATCATAGGAGTCCTTCAGTTGACCAGATTTTACTGGAAGACTTTGTTCTGATTTCAGTAACAGAAGTATGCAAATAATGGAAACAATTAAGAGCAGGATCCACTTTTTCACGTAACACTTTCAAGGAACTATTTGCAGTTCCTTAATTTTCACATTTTACTACAAATTTGTTGCTATAGCTCTGATATTACATTTGAAATCAGCATCTTAGGCATTGGTAGGATTACATCAATTACAGAAGGGAAAATCATGACTCTGGATGCAGTGATGAAGGGTAGAGTAGGAAATAGTGCTGAAAGATAAGCTGGCACCACAGCTTGTGCAGCAAGAAAGCTGCTCAATTACATAGTTGGAAATAATGGTTAGGAAAGATGTTTTCAGTGATTGAAGCCTCCTCACTCGTGTGATTTTAAGGTAATAGCCCATATGTGGAATGTTCTTGCACAGGACAGGCTGTGTCCTGTTCTAGTGAGATCCACGTAGCAGGTGTCTATCCTAGACTTGTGATATTGAAGAGCAACCTGCCTTTAGGACACAGGTCAAAGGTCCAGGTGGGAGAAGAGGACAGGTGGTGATGAAGAATGGCTGATGTTTGACTTGAGTTCCAGTGAATTCAGCTGAATTAGCATAATGGTCCTTTGAGGGAAAGTACATGGCATCTTTGCAGTACATTCTATTTCCCAGCATCACTCAGTTGCACAAGATGAGGTTGTTCTCCTGCTTACCTCCTCACAGCATTACTGTGTTGCTAATAGCGTGGATCCTCTGGTTCATTTACTAGAGGACCAGATTTTTAAAGCCAAAAATTTGGGATCAAAACCATGTGAATAAACCCTTTGGCCTTTCTTTAGGAGACCTCATGAATAATCATTTATTTATGTCAGCAGTATAAAGATTCCTTATTATCACAACAAAGTGGTTTGATAATACCTTTATCAGCTCTCAGAATTATATTAATCACTCTTCCCATGCACAGTGAGGGTACATGCCTCCAGAGGCTGTCTCAGTGTTGTGACTATTGAACACTCCATTGACTTTTCCTTGTTAAAGTGTGGGCATGGCAGTGTTGTGATGGTTCTCAGTGTCTGGTATTTCTGGGCTAACTTCACTAGAGTGAACTAAATTGAGTCCTGGCCATTTTCCTCTCTGTATGTGTTGTAATAATCTCTTCCTCCCCCACCTGTCCTCTCTAATTGCAGTGTGGTGGCCTCAGCTGCTCTGGAGCCCCTTTGTCTCTGCCCTGCAGCTCCCTGAGTGCCTGGGTGCAGACTGAGGAAACACAGCAAAACTGAAGAGAGAATCCAGGTTTATTTGATGAGTTTCTAACGTTAATGTAATTTAGATCAAACATTGTTAAGAGAACCCAAGTGTGGTAAGCACATATTTCTCTCTCTCAGGATTTTATTATAGAGAGAGACAGAAGAGAAGAAAGAGAAAACAATTTCTATTTCTGTCCCTTATTTTTCCATGTGGAATGCATTTGGAGATTGCTGACCTGGAGTCATTGGTTGATTGGATTCTGGTGAGGATTGTTTGGCTCTGGTGGCCAATCACATCCACCTGTGTCTAGACTGGGGCGGGAGAAAGTCACGAGTGAAGTTGAGAGTTAGTAATTAGATAAGGTAGCTAGAACTGTAAGATGTAGTTTTAGTATCTCTCTTTAAATGGTATGTTAATGTATTATAATATAGATATAATAAAGAAATCATTCAGCCTTCTAAACTGGAGTCAGACATCATCATTTCTTCCCATCCTGGGTTCACCTGCATTTTCTCCACAACACCCAAGCCATTGGCAGGACAGATCTGGAGAAGATAGTTTTGTCACCAAAATAATTTGCCAGGTTCTGGTTGTTTTTGGTAACAAAGCTGGACCTGCCAGCTTCTGACTAAACTGGCAATAATGAACAAATAACCCAAGGCCTGAGGGTGGCTATAGGTTGTCTTCCACAAGGATGCAAAATACAGTTTTTCTTAAAAGTGTTTTATTTTGTTTTTGACATCTTACATGCATATTCTTCATCAATCCAGATTCAGAATTTTCTCTTAAGAGGTCTGAATGAATGCTGCACCTGAAAAAGGCACTTGTTAACTTTTACAGGCTCTTAATAATATTCCTAAAGGAGTAGCCACTACAAACAGGACCTGCACAAGTGAGTTATAGACCAGTGTTTAAAGCTACACTGATGGTTTGCATTGATTATGCAACCCATTCAAATCTCCAGAAGATCTGTGTTCATTAGCAATTTCTGACTGAACTCAAACAACCACAGCAGACCAAATTTCAGATGCCAAAAGTCAAGCCACAGTCAGACTTGTGAACAGTAAGTACAATGCATGGAGAAGGGTTTTGAAATGTTTTAGCCAACTTTTCATAGTAGTGGAAGAGATGTTCCCATTTAAAGAATTCGAGGTACAGTATGTCAGTTGCTGAAATGCTTAAAAATAAACCACAGCACCCTCATTTTCACAGGCTGGGAAATCAAGGTGCAGAAAAGTGAGGTGGCTTGGCTGGGGAGGCACAGTGGCCTCCAGCAGGTCAGACTGTATCCCAGTTATCCAAGGCCCAGTGTTGGTGTTAATCAGTAATGCCAGCTGCTTTCTGTTCAGCATTATATCTTGTATAATTATTGCAATCTGAAGTAATTTTTCTGTGCTTTCTCAGCTGGGAGGGCTCTAAGAACTAGCTCTTTTGCTCACTAGGTGACATTTTTTCTTCCTTCTCACTAGGAGAGATGATTTACCAGAAGTGCCCTACAGAGAGAACAGTACTTGTTGCTGGGAAGTTTCATGTTCAAGTGTCCAAGCCCAAAACCACAAATGTACTATTTGCTTTAGACTGTCATGAGATAACATGTTTTTTCTGTTGTAAGCTGTTAAAAATAAAGCAAGGATGCAGAAAAGAAATGTTAGAGCAGAAGGAGTGCCCTAACTTTCCAGACAATTAAAACAGCAGAGTGGCAGACATTGGAGCTGCACAGATGTATAATTCAGGGAGTGATTTATTTTTGCCCAGATTTAAAGAAATCATGGCACAATTTCTCTACATTCCTAAAATTCATTTTTAAATCAGCCCTGTTCTGAGCACCCTGTTGGATGCTGACGGTGACTAGGAAGCAGCAGTACAAATACTACAATACAAAACTCTCTCTACTTGGTCCATGTCTCCTGTTTACACCTAACTTTTGGTTGAAAGCTGATCTTACAGTAGGTCTCATATCACAGGGTTTGATCTGCAAGTTCCTCAAGGCAGGGGGTACTGAGCTCATTGTAGTTCAAGTAAAGTAGGGTGGCCAAAGGCAACTGATGGTGAGCCATGTCTTCACCTCTATTGTGGCACTTTGTAGGTGGCAGTTGCCATCCTGGACAGTGATATACTAAAAGAACTGATTTCTTCAGCTAAAATTTGGAGATGAAGCAGCTGCTGAGAAAGACTTATGCCACTTGTGTGCTAGAAATAGGGAAGGAGAGATGAGCGTCAAAGACATTTCTCTCAGGACTAAACCAGCTCCTCTTTGGGTGTTGTAAATAAAACATGCCTAGTGCTGGTTCCCAATAAAACATAATACAGTAAAAGGTTGTCTGTAATTTGAATTAGGAGTGATTGTCACTAATTAGGTGCTGGTCCCAGCCTAAAACATTTGTCCCCAGAACAACAGCTGTAAGCTGTAGATACTGTTCACTTCCAGAGACAGGTTACCTTCTCCTTGCAGGGTTTATATGATTTCACTGAAAAGCTTGTAGCTCCAAAGCGAGTCCTTGAAGGGTTTCAGGCTGTTTGAGCAGGTGGAAACCATCACTGCTGCCCTGTGCAATGGGTGTGTTGTCTGCACAGGGACACAAGTGACTGTTTCCTGTCACCATAACTTACACGTGAGCGAGGGGGCAGATGGTGCAGCCCAGCAGGTGCAGAGGATTCCAGGGTCTGTTATCTCTGCCTGTGCACTGTCCTGTTTCCAGAACACTCTTCTGATGGAGGTGATAAGAGCCTGCCAGTAACTCCTCTTTATATAAAGGAGTTATCAACAGTGTCTCACCAAAACAGCTCTGTAATTGCATTAGTTTCTGAGAAGTACAGGAGGAAATATAGATACAGCTTCATGTCTTTTACATGTTCTTGGTAGGTGACTGCATCAGTTGTATCATATTTGCTGCATAGATGACAAATTTAATGTGCTATGAAAGGGTACTCAAATAAATCAGTCTTACAAATGCATATGAGCAAACCTGCTGAATCCAGAAACACACCAGCAGGAGTGAAGGTGGTTACTTTTTCTCAGGACTGAAAGGGTCATCTTCCAACATTTCAATTTGTGCATCTTTTGAATCTTTTTTTAGATGGATGGGTGAAGGTACCTTGCAGAATATAGCATGCATTAGGAGTTCTCCATAACACAGTCACAAATTTACAGAAATATCCATTTATGCATTATTCTTTAAAATAATTGGAAATAAAGTTTTTCAAAATTTCTGTCCTGAATTTCAAGTCCCTGTTTTGTTATTAACTCTTGATCTCTGACATCTTTGTAGGCTTGGGCTGAATGGGCATTGGGGTTTTGCAAGCAATCAGGTGTGGAAACTAAGGGATAAAGGCCTGATCCAAAGGCCATTCTTTCCATCTGGCCTTGAACATTTCCATCAGGTGAAGGTAATTAAGGCCATTTGTGCCTCCCTGCAATGTCCAGGCAGCACTGAGGTCTCACAGCACATAACTGCAGTGAACTTTTCACAGCAGCAGCTCCTGCCCTGTGTCAGTCCCCTGGCAAACCTTCACTCTTTGGTCATTATCTGTAGACTTCTCCTGGGAACTTTTGGTGCAGGCAGGAATAAAAGGAGAAAAAAAGAACAAACATGATTTGTGAGTGAGTTGACATCCAAAAGTGAAGGGTCATTGTTTCTAGAGCACTCTCCTTCTGGCAGGCTGTGTTTGGGGTTTCTGGGGTTCTGTGGTGAAGAAGGCAGGTAATGTGCTGCTGTGTGAGGACAGGTTGGCTTTCAGAAAAATTCCAACTGGGCATTAGCATTGTAAATTGGTGTTTAGGCTGCCTCAGCCCTATTCTTCATTATCACCCCTTATCACTCTTTTCCTCTTTCAGATTTACTGCTGGTGTTCCTGCTGGAACACATCTCCTCAAGTCAGTCTGTCCATCCACATCCAGAGTCAGTCTGTCCATCTCTTTGGCCCCAGGCTGGAGTGGGAGTTTATCCCCCTCTAACACCATGAGCTGGGCTGTGTGCTGATTCTGCTTCAAGTTCATCCCGAGTCTGGAAATATTGCACTCTTGGGCCAGCTCCTGCAGAGGATTCTTGTTGTCATGTGGAGTCATAGGAAGCTTGGAGAAATAGCCAGGGGCCTGAAATTCACGGCTGTTAGACTGGCCAAAATGCCTGGCTGCTGTGGAGGGGCAGGCTGGTTCAGGCTTCCCACGGCTGACAGATCCTGGGTGTCCAGACATTCACCCCATCCCAGAGCTGCTGGAGGAGACCCCACAGTTACTACAGCTTGAAAATCAGCTGGCTCTGAGGAGGACAGCCACAACCCCCAGGTCCTGCTCAGGCCACATACAAAAGCCCTGTGTGTTGCAAGAGAGCTCCAGACCACCCTTGGGAAGCCTTGATGGACAGCCTCCCGTCCTCCTGGCCCCACAGCATCACCCTGAACTCATCATTGTTGCTGGGCCAGAGGCCTTCCACCAATTAGCCTGAAACACAAATGCTTGTTTTCCTCTGCACTGAATAAGAAACTGACAATATCTAATTGTCAATACCCCTCCCCTGAGAGACATGCAACAGCATTGCTCCTCAGGGCATATTCCCCACTGCTGTATTTAGAACAGTTTGAAAAGACCAAATTTTTTAAAAAATTAATCTTTCCAAAAGCTCCCCACCCACCAGTACTCCTCTGCCAAAATGCAGTTTGAAAAAAACGAAAAAGGACAAATTTATACACTCTGATGAATGGGAGTTCAAGATGGACCCTGAACATCATAATTCTTGCAAATGTTCAGGGATAATGGAAAGCCATGGTGATGGTGATGGCACCATGCCCAGAGAGGTCCTTTGGCGTAGATGCTTGTGGTGTTGCCTCTTTTTGCAGTTTATATTAAAGGTGAAAATGTCAGTTTTCTTCAGTGTTAGAGAGTATTTTTCTTTCAGCTTACCAATGGATATTTTAAATAAAGCTACACAGCACTAAGTAGCTGCAAATCCCTTGCAGTGAGTTTAGCTATGTTTCTGTTCATGATACTTCCACTTTCTGCAGATGTTGCTTCTCAGTTATTTGTAAACATTTACTACAAAAGACCAAATTGTCACTTTTGCTGCTTCCGTTTAGTATTTGTAAAGGAGGGGTCACTTATATAAATGGCATCAGCTCTGATCCCAGATTTCACAGACAGTGTTTGTCCTGTGTAACTAAAGCAAATGATCATAGCAAGGAATTGTATCGACTTATGAACACTTGCTTCAGAAAATCAGAGGCTGAATTAATTAATAGATATTAAAATTATTCATTAATTAATAATTTCATTATTGGATGTTTCCTTAAAATTTACATGAAGAGAATGCCTTTGTGCAAGTTGTGTCAAATACTCCATAAGGGTCTTGAAACTGGGTGGAATAAGAGTGATGTTGAATTTGTAAGTACAGGGGTGGATGCTGGGTTGCCCAGTGCTTGCACTGATCAAATTTAGTGATTTGAATTTTGCAGCTTGGAAATAGCTATGTTTGTGTGAATTGCACTGTGCTACTCTAGTACTTATTCAGCTTAGGCCCAAGCAGCCATTCCTAAAGTTGTAGAGTCAGTATTTGAGGCACAAAGATTTGACACTGTTTTGCCTAATCTCATGGCTAAACCATAACTGTAATGAATTCTGACATCACTGAATCCTCTGCATCACCAGTGATATCTTTGTAATTAAAGGCAGAATTTAATCTGGAAATTTTATCAGGCTGTAACAATTACCTTTTACCCATGCACATGAAATACTGCATCAAGAAAATCTATAATTAGTCGAAACTAAAACAAAGTGCATTTCTATTATTAGCAATATTGCATAAAAGTCTCAGTGCCACAGCTAAAAAATCAAAGCCAAGTAATAGTTCAGAGACAGTTGCTGCTATAAAACTTTTGACCTTAGTTACCAAATGTACATGCAAACAAATAAACTAACCAGACAGAGATAGTCCCCTAGGAGCAATCATTATTTGCAAAATTTTGGGGGCTTTAAGCCAATCTGTAAAGTTAATGAAATAAAAAGTTTGCTTGTTTATGCCAGCTTATTAATCAGTGCCCTTTTTCCCTATCTGAAAGGCTGTTTCACAGACACACTTCTACACAAGGTATCTGGTTTTGCATCTTTTGTAAGAGATATTGCTGACTTAAAGGCTGCAGGAGTCAGGAAGTGTTTTGCTGAAGAATCATGGACAGCACTGTGTATTTTGCAGTGAGTCCATAAGTCCCATCCTGCCAGATGTATTCTTTAGCTATAACTGTCCTCTTGGTTACCTATTGCTTCATGTTGGCTTAAAATAGTGCTGTGCTATATTGTCTGATCTGTCCCCTGGCTAACTGGGTCATAGGAATATTCTTCAGTAATGTTAGAGGTCTTTGATGGTAAGCACTGCTTGTTCAGTGGGTTTCAGGTATGCCAAGCTGGTTCTTGATATTCCTGTGTTGGTTTTTCTGCGTACTGTTACTGTTAACCTCTGCCTTTTGCACATCTCTCCCGTGTAGGCACAGTCTGTGGTCACTGGGATGGGGCTGTGCTGTAGGGACAGTTTGAGGTCACTGGGATGGGGCTGTGCTGTAGGAACAGTCTGTGGTCACTGGGATGGGGCTGTGCTGTAGGAACAGTTTGAGGTCACTGGGATGGGGCTGTGCTGTAGGAACAGTCTGTGGTCACTGGGATGGGGCTGTGCTGTAGGAACAGTTTGAGGTCACTGGGATGGGGCTGTGCTGTAGGAACAGTCTGTGGTCACTGGGATGGGGCTGTGCTGTAGGAACAGTTTGAGGTCACTGGGATGGGGCTGTGCTGTAGGAACAGTCTGTGGTCACTGGGATGGGGCTGTGCTGTAGGAACAGTTTGAGGTCACTGGGATGGGGCTGTGCTGTAGGAACAGTCTGTGGTCACTGGGATGGGGCTGTGCTGTAGGAACAGTTTGAGGTCACTGGGATGGGGCTGTGCTGTAGGTACAGTCTGTGGTCACTGGGATGGGGCTGTGGCCATCCCGAGCTATGAGGAGCAGGTGAGCAGCACTGACAGCAATGAGCCAGGGAGTGCCCAGGTGTGCTGAGCAGCCACAAAGGGAGCAGAGGGCACACAGGGGCACTGCATGAGCATGAGGGTGTAAAAGGCTGGGCTGAAGACCCAGAAGGGAGCTGCTGCTTGCAGCCTTCTGAAGTGACCTGGTGTTACTCTGTATGGGCAGGTGCTTGACGCCTCCTGATGAGGGAAGGTGTTCCTGTGTATGGGGGAATGCTTGAAGCCTCCTGGAACTGTGTGGGGATGCTCTGTGTATTGTGGCTGTCTCAACTGTGACATGTGCTGAGACACTCCCAGAGTACTGAGGATTACCTCAGTGAGGGTTTGTGTTAGTGTCCATCAGCCAAGTCTTGCAATCAACTGGAGCTGTGCTCCACTGATCAGCACAAGTGGTCATTATTGAGCCTTATGTGTGTTTTTCATCTTCAGCATGAATTTTGCTTTGACAAAGTACTCATCTATCCTGGTTTGAAGGACAGGTGTTGGCCAAGGAAGGCAGGAACTTCCCGGTGCCCCTCTGGATGGTGAAATGGCTGTAGCAGGAGCCTTGGAGCAGCAGGCTGAAAGGGCAGAGGCAGGCAGACCCCGGAGTGGTAAGCAAAATGTAAGAGAGAACTCTGCAGCAGGAGCCACAGGGTGACCTGGTGGGAAGGGGGTGCTGGGTTACAGTGTCGAGAAAAAACAGAGCAGTGGCAGAAGAAAAAAACCAGTGGGGATGGGCAGGGGCAGCCTGGCTCCCAAACCCAGCTGGGAGAGCTCCCTCGGAGGGGCTGGGGTCCTGGGTGTCCCCTGAGGCACCTGAGCAGATGCTGAGGGTCCCTTTCCAGGGAGGCTGGGTGTTAATAAGGCCCAGCCCAATGGCTGCCCTTAGGAGCAAAGGCTCACCCACGGTAGGGAAGCAGCAATGGGCTGGACTCCACCATGGCAGCAAAGCCTCCTGCAGCAGCTCAGCCTTCCTCCTCTGATCCTGAGAGTGAGGGAGAGGAGCTGAGCCCAACCCCTCACCCCTGGCCAAAACCTCGAGGTATCTCTGCCCTTCCAAGAGAAGACCCCTCAGCTAGGAGAATGCAGCCAGCTGCACTCCTCCCCCTCCTTCCTGGCTGCATCTTTTGTCTCTCTTATGTTCTGGTTGTTATTTTTTCAGTAGCAACAAATGGGACAAAATTCCATGAGATAAAGAAAAAAACCCTAACCACCACCATCATCCCCAAATCTCATGAAGAACCCTTTGAAACACATATTAGAGGCTTAAATTTGTTATCCTCCTTTAACATACTGGAATATGTGCTGATACATACTGGGGACAGTTCAGGGTAGAGCTTTACAAAGTGACAATTTCTGCCTCCTGTCTGTGAGGACAGATAGGATGTGTTTAGCTTGTTTTCCAGAGCTTTTCTCCCTGATGCCATTGCCTACCAGCTCTGAAGCAGGGCTCTCTAGCTTTTAGCCCAAGCCCCAAAGCTGAGGGAGAATCATAAATCTGAGCCTCAGTTACCTGCCATGCAGCACCTGTGCAGTGCAGCCAAAACCAGAACTGTGGTCCTTCAGATGCCTTTCCTCAGGAAGTCTGTCAGAGCATGTGTTTGAATGTCTGTGTAACATGCTGATCTTATCCATTTCAGTACACACCTGTTCAGAGAATATTGCAATTGGCTTACTGAAGAAGGAGGCAAAACATTGCCATTTAAAACTCATTCACATTGTTGAACATGAAGAGAATGATTCCTTTATGCAGGTTTTGGTGCATATTGGCAATTTTATTGCCAATTACATGACATTGTCGTGGTAGGGCACAAGCAATAAGACTGCCAAACAAATGTTAGAAAACCAGCTCAGCAAAAACATATTTTAAAGTTCACAGAAGGTTTTTCCATGTTAAGGTGCATGGAGAATGGTGTGAGGATGAACAGTGTGAGGCTGCCTCTGGTTGTAGCCTTTAATCACTGAGAGTGAAAGGAAGGAAAAATAGTGAGAAGTGGCCATGACTGTGGATACCTGCTGTGAGCCACAGGAAGGCACTGGGGTGCAGCTGTAACCCTAAATGAGGTGCCAGCAGCAGAGAGGTAACAACAGGAGAAAGCATGCTACACCTTTTTGTTTCATTTTTTTTGTTTGTTTGGGTTTTTGGTTTTATTTTTCTGTTTTAAGTACAAGGGCACTATTTCTCTGTGTTTTGGGGCAAATCCTGTTGTTTCCTTTACCCAACCTTTGGGTCTACTCCTGGGAGAATAAAGGGATAAGAAAGCTTGGGAAAGTAGTCCCACGTGCTTGCAGATAGTTATTAAATCCTGTGGGCAAAGCTGGATAAGCAATCTTTGCTCTGAAGCAAGAGCAAAGGGCCATCTTCTACCCTTAACCCAACAATGTTCATTTCCTGAGGTGATCAGATGTAAACCTTTCACAAGGTATTCTTGAAGGCAATCACCCCCCCAGACTTGGGTTCTCCTATGAACCAGGCTCTGAAACAGCAGGTTGCTGTAACAAATGGCTGAAGTGTTACTCCTAGAAATGACTCTTTGCCCTCCTGGTAAAATACACATGGAGCTTACATCAATAAACCTTCAGTTGTGTGTGTCTTCACTGGCTGTGCTGCAGCTTCTTTGGGCTGTCTAAACTCTTCAGAGCCCTGTCCTTGTGTATTTGGGTTAAATGTCTTGCACACCTAAGGAGATGTACATAAAATATAAATCCTAATCCTTATCAATAATCAAAGCTGCTGCTGCAGGCTGCCCTTTGGCTGACCCTGGCCCAAGCCAGCTAAAGAGGAGGAAATAAAACCCCTGTGGAGCAGCAGACAAGTGTCTCAGCTCCTGTCTTAAATGCTCTGTGTACCCACAATGCTACAAACCCAGGGAGGGTTTTTCAGCCTGTCAGTACCAGGGTATTGCACCCCGTTCTGCAGGTCCCTGTGGCTCCCATGGCCGGTGAGGGGCTGTGGCAGCTGGCCCAAGGCCAGGAGGGCAGGCACTGGGACTGCCCCTGGCCCAGGAGGGGAAGGATGAGCCTGGAGTGCACCTGCCACAGCTCCAAGGGTGTGGCTGTCACTTCTTTCATACAGGCATTGTTTGTTGAAGCCAAACTTCCCATCCAGCTGTTTCCACAGGCAGCTCTGTGTGATGCTGAAGTTCTGGGGTTGACACAAGGTGTGAATTTTCTCTTTGTCTTCACTGCATGCCAATCTTCATTTGTTTTCAGTCTCTGCAGGGATAGTGGATATGCACAACTTCACATGTTCCACCACAGCTGAATTTTCTATGCAAATCCCCACTTTACAGCTCTCCTGTGCTCTCAAAAATGAGAAATTATGTTCTGGCTAGTTTAACCCATGTAAAAGCTTCATCATAATCTGAGTTTGGGAGGGAATTAATAAATCCCAATGCAGGTTTCCTGGGAAGGAGTTCTGGTCTCTTTTCAAGGCAATGATGCAATCTCACTGATGAAGTGAGAATAACTTTTCCTTTAGTCCACACTTTGGATTCCACATGAGCCATATAGAGCAAGGGAAATATTTCCAAGAACACCAACAGAAGGGCAGTAATTTTCTTTTCTCTCCTTTTCTCCACCATTCTTAAATTCCCCTGTTCTCCCTTTCAGCTTTAAAAACAGCATGTACTGCTTAATTTTAAAACTCAGACCCTTCCATCAGATTTCTTCTGGCTACATGCCTGTCTTCTTTCTGCCTGCTGCACTAACAATAATGCTGTGTGATCATGGAAGCAGCAGCTGATGGAGGACCAGCTCACAGGGCTGCCTGAGTTAGCAGTAAATCAGCACTAAATCAGCTTTGTTACACTGCTACCTGAGAAGCCATGCAAGCATCTAGCTCTTGGGTTTTAAAAACTTTGCTTTGTCCAAACAAGTGTGCAGTGAACATCTGTCCTGCTGCATGGCTTTTCTAGCAAGGAGTAGCTACACTTTTAGAGAGTACCAAAGTTTACCAGGGTTTTTTTCTCTATCTTTGCCATATTCTTTCCAATGCCCTTGTTTTCTTTTTTCCCCTGGATAAGGGGATATTTCTACAATGGTCTCCTAAGGTTGCATTCAAAAGGCCACAAACCTTTCAGAGTACATGGACAATTCATTTCCAGACAAAATGACTTTGTTTATTTAAAATGTGAATTCTTGATTCTGGAGCTGCTTCTCCAAGGTTTATGGCAGTGGTTATATGAGAAAGCAGGTAACTTGTAGTCACTTTGATTAGGGAAGCAGTTCACCAGAAGTGTTTTACACTGTTTGTGGGCTTTTCTTTTGTTTGAACATGCTTGGTAAACTGATGCCATTCACTATTAAAGCTAGAAAACTATTTTCTAAGTGCATAAACTCTACAAGACATTTCTTCCTGTGTGCTGTGGGTTATTAGTGCCTTTGATGAATGACTTTGTTCTATTTACTGTTTCTTAATCTGATCTGTAAACTGGCTCTGACTTTAGGAAAAGAAGTTGGAGTTAAAAATTATTTGGAAATGAAATGCAATTTTATTGTGGATTTTGTGTAAATGCTGCCTGCAGGATTTTTTTTTAAGCAATCTTCTGGGATTAGCCAGATTTTTAAGAGCCTAATCAGATGGCACCTTAGCTAAAGCACAAATTCCTCTTTAAGTTGAATTTTTCACTGCTTTAATGGACCTGGTGCAGGTTTGTGTGTTGATCACTACAAAGTAAAAGTGCAAGACAGGATGTCTACTACTGCTATATGCATGCCATCATTGATACTTTGGATTGCATGAGGATAGATTTTGAAAAGGATGTCTGGTTTTTACTTTCCATCCTCTTATGTATTACTTTTTCCCTTTACATGCCCATCCAAGATAATAAGCTCGAGAGAAAATAAAGCCTTTGTGTGAAGTAACAAAGCTGGACAGCCTTGAAGATGCCACTGGGTTGCACCCAACAGCTCATTAGAGTTCAAATAATAAGAAATTAATTCAAATGGGAAATACACTCTAAAATGCTGAGATGGAAGTAGTACTTTAGACTGAATTAGGGGGACAACTTTATCTGGTGGGTGAATGCTACCAAGAAAAATGCTCCCAGCATATAATTCTACTGGATGAAATTCATGTTGTTGTTTGTGCCTTTTCTGCCATTGCACTGTATGTTTAGGCTAATGAATAAGTGTATTTTCATGGCATTAGAGCACATGAAAACCACAACTCAGTGTTTGGTGATTTGCTAGAAATAGGCTTCAAACTGAATAAAATGAAAATTAGGGTGACAGTGGGGCTTTTGAGTCTCACATTTTGTGTCTTGGGATAGGTCCCTGGGAATGTTTAATGCAAAATGCACCAGTGACTGATGAGCACTAAACACTCAGATTAATTTGCCCAGCCTCTAAAAGCTGAAACCTGCAAATCTAATTTCCTGTTGAAGTTTTCACTATTGTTTACAGCTGTACTTTAAAACATACATGGATGTACAGCAAGAGAGTAATCTGGCTTTAAATGCAGTTTATTGTTTGGCTCAGGAGTGTAATAAAACTGTCAGCCAAACTCTGCCATTGAACACCAAGTTATCTCTACTTATGACAGGAGCTTGTCAGTGATTTCCAATAGAAATTCCTGTAGGGCTAATAATTATAAAAATAAAGAGAATTTTCACTCTCATTAGCAGTCAGAAATGGGTTGTATGTTAGTGGACTGGAGTCAAGCTACATGTGCTTGAACAGCTCAGAACTGTCCCTTTGCTGTGCACACTGCTTGCCTTGCTTTGCTCTCCCATCCCACTGTAGTTTTGGCCAGGAGGGTGTGCTGGGAGCCTTAAGTATCCTTATTTTAGCCGGCAGAGGTGAGAGCTGTAGTGAGTTCCCAGCTCCAAACCACTACCTGGCACTGGCAGGCTGCTCCTTCTGAAGCCTGCAGCTGAAGGGACACCCTGGGGGAGAGGGGGAGGAGGGGGCTCCTGGGCTGGCTCTGGCAGCACCCCACACTCAGGACTGTCAGCTTTGCACCTGAGCCCACAGCAGCCCCTCCCAGGCTCCCTCAGCTACCTGAGAAGGGGTGACAGTGCACCCACAAGGACAACTCCCTTCGGGCAGGGGAAGGAAGAGACTCCAGCCTCCCACATCTCAGACAGGTTCTGTGACCACGGAGCTCCTCGGGGAAGAACAGATGCTGCCCCTGCTCGGTTTGGGAGAAAGGGCTGGTGCTGCTGGAGTATCCTGCAGGTGAGGATGTGGGCTGTGGGCACTGTGCCTTTGCAGTCAGAGGAAAACATGCACATAGTTAGAGGCACAGATATATCTCTCCTCTTGGCATTTACTAAAGACTGTTTTACATCGTCGATTTTTCTACACTTGTCCTTTCTTGGAGTCTTTTCCAGCAAGTTGTATTCAAGGTTACAGGTTCTCCTGGATGGCTGGGCTCTTAAAAGTCAGCATTATAATGGTCTTTGGTGGATCTAATCCTTGGAAGTGTGAGTCTTGTTTCCAAAGTTGATTAAATGATCAAGTGCCTAAGAGTACCTCAAACCACCAAAAGAAATACTTCTTGCCCTGAGCCCTTAGGAGTACCTACAGGAAATTTTCATCAGGAGGTGTAAAAGCTTAGTCCCAGCAAAGGAGATAACAGGCACTCAAGATATCAGACAAAGGGATCTGAATTTATTTTATTTATGTGTATTTATTACCATTTCGTATACATCTGACTGCATCTCAAAAATTTAAAGGCATCACTTAGAAAGATGTCAGTGGTAGAAGTACCAGTATATAAATAGTCATCGCTGTTTTTATGTGTTTCTCAATGAATCCTCAAAATCTCTTCATACTGTTCACTCAGCCTCTGAAAATAAGATTTTAAATTTGACCATGAGCTTATGAAGGCAGCAAATGCCCTCAAAAGAGGCTGAGTCCCGGAAGTGCCATCTGTGACTCGTTACTGTTGTAAAGACACATCATCGAGCTGATGAGCACAGAGAAAGTTTCCATAACAGCACCAGTACTTAAATGAGACTGGAAGAGTTGTCATCATTGTTTGCAGGGATGTGTGTTTGAAACAGACACAATCTCTAAAGCTGATCACTATTATTTTCTGGTCTCATTGCGGCACTCGAAGCATTGTGAGACTCACAAAGCCCCTCAGCCATCTCTTTCCCTTCAATTTTTCCATCACTGTGGAATTTAAATAGCTTGTTCTTCTCAGACAATAGATTTGTCTTTCTTCCACCAGTACTGTATTTATTATAAATGCCATTTCTGCTTAAACAGAAGGGTCTTGTTTCAAAAAGGGCATCCATCAAATTTTCTATAGCAGATGTAGTTTAGGAATGGCACTCCTCAGTTTAGTGCTCCCACTGAGACTCCAAACCACGCTGCTGCTTGCTTGCTCCTCCCCTTTCCCACTCTCCCTTGTAATGGGATAGAGAAGAGTATTGGAGGCACAAAAAGTAAAGATGACAGGTTGAGATAAGAACAATTTACTGGAAACAGCAATGAGAAAAGATAACAAACAGTAACAGAAACAATATTATTGACAGAGGGTACAAGAAAAGAAACCTTATTGCTCACGATGGAAACCCCTGACAACACACCTTAGCTGAGTGCAGCCACCTCTCCCTGACTGCTCCCTCTGCCTTGGGACCAGAGTTATCCCAGCCACTCTGCCCTGGGGTCAGTGTTACCCTCCTGCCCTGCCTGCCCTGGGGTCAGTGTTACCCTCCTGCTGCCTGCCCTGGGGTCAGTGTTACCCTCCTGCTGCCTGCCCTGGGGTGAGTGT